>PVIJ01008893.1:0-30624 GCA_004024925.1 Scalopus aquaticus
ATAAATAACAATAAAAAATTAAAAAAAAAAAAAAGAAGAAGGTTTGACTGGATGACTATGACTCTAACACTGGAGTTAGGAAGATCCGAGCAAAGGTCAGCTTGTCAGGTTGGAAAGTAGTCAATGAGACAGTGACTAAAAAGGAGATAAATAAAAGAAAAACCCTTAATGAAAGGAAAGATTGAGAAATCAGAGCCAAACGAGGAATAATTGTGCTTTCTTGATACTGCAGAGGAAAACTACTGACATACGCTGATTTGGCAAAGAAGATGTGCTTTCCCCGCATCTACGAATACTCACATTGGGAGGAGGACATTAGCTTAAAGAGGGTGGAAATTTGGAGAAATTAAGAAGGAAAATCACAAAAATTGTAGATGAAAGGTTGTTTATCCTTCTGAAGTTCTGGAAAGCACCAATGGAATAAGTGCTGCTCATAGATTTCCTAGATGAAGACAAAGCTGACTTTGAACAATGAAGAAACAGCCACACTGTGGGCTCTGCTGTCTCTCCTCGCCCACGTATCTCACTCACCTGCTGATCCCTGTGTAGACTGGAAGGACTGTGAGTGCTGCTTTCGTATAAGTTTCTATGTAACAATTAATCGCAATTACTGATTAAAGGAGACACGATTTCTAGTTTTGAGACTTTGGAAAAAGTGTCTGAACCTCCTCTGCCTAAGATTCCATAGATGTAAATAAGGTATAATAATAGTAATCTGTGTAACAGGATTGATGTTATAAATAAAAGAGGTACTATATACATATGATGCTTCTAAGAGTGTCAGGCACAAAGTAAGCACACATGTTAGCTAGTTTAGAAGTCTCTGAATTTGTGTTTTAAAGAAAGGAAAATTTTGATAATTATTGTAAGGAGTCACTTAAGATGGGATGAGACCTTAATGAAATTAGTTTTTAACACTTTTGTATACATTATGGGTATTTTTTCAACCCCCATCAAATGTGGTCACGTGTTTTTTTGAGAAAGCTGTTTTTATTTTCATGATTTATATTATTTCTTACATACACAAAGATTTATGATGAAATTTATCTAGAGAGCAAATACCCCTAGTATATCTCTTGGGATACATGATTACAACATGTTCATTTTAGTTCATTAGTTTGTTCATTGTCAAATTCACTTATTCATTTGCTAAACTCATCCAATATTTATATAAAGCATTTATAATTGCAGAGTCAAGTGCCTACTTGTATAAAAGCTGTATATAAAGGATTAAATACAGGTAGTAAAACAAATGTATGCATCATCTTTACATCTAAAAGAATGTCTTGCAATGTCATCCAAGACTACATTTTCATGAGATTTAAGCGTCTTAAGTTTTACCATTTTGAAGGAAATTGTTACATAATAAAAAGCCGTTAGAAAACTGCAGGAAAAATATGTCTCACACACACACACACACACACACACACATTATATATATACACACACATACATATATGTACGCATATATATACATATATGTATATATATTTCTTTTCTTATTAAAGTTGGGTTTAGTGGACTATAATCTTCAATGGCAAAATTCACCTTTATCTGTAATCATAAAATCTATATTTTCATGAATATTAATAAAAATATAGCTATATAACACCACCATTATTAATATGGAATATTCCCATCACCCAAAAATGTCCACTTATCCACTGGTCAATACCCTACTCTCAACCACAGCTCCTGGCAAACACTAATCTGTTTTCAGTCCCTATTGTTTTGATAGTCCCTGTCATATAACATCAATAAGATCATATAACATATAGCTGTTTGGTCCTGGATTTTTCATAAAACATTGTGAATTTGAGATTCATCAAAGTTGTATTATTGTTGGTAGCTCTTTTACATAGATGTTGTTTCATTATTCTTTCATTGCATGAATGTTCTACAGCTTATCTATTCAGCAGTTGATAAAACTGATTTCTAATTTTGGTGACAAAACCACTAGAAAATAAAAGCCACTAGAAAGAAAAAAATGTGTCCCTTTTCTGTGCATATATGTTTCTATTGCTTTTGGGTAGATAGATGCCTAAGAGTGATATTGCTGAGTGCGATGATTTAGTGTTTACCTTTATAGGAAATTTCCAGTTTTCCAAAGATACATACCAACTCTAATTCATATTAACAATGTATGAGAGTTCCAGTTGGCTTGTATCTTTGTAGGCACTTATTATTATCAGTTCTCTTTTAATTGAATTTCATTTAATAGGTGCTTAGTAGTAACTCATTGTGGTTGCAATTTGCGTTTCCCTAATGACTAATGATGTTCAGCGTTCTTTCATGAACTAAAATGAAGAACCATTTATCCATTTATGTCTGATGAAATAATTTTACAAATCTGACAATTTTTGTTGGTTTGTTTTGTTAATGCTGTGTTGTAAAAGTTCTGTATATATATTGTGGATACCAATCCTTCATCAGGTGTATGTTTTGCAAACGTTTTCCCCTAGTCTATTAATATCTTTTTATCTTTTCAGTAGTGTTATTCAAAGAGCAGATGTTTTTAATTTTGCTGAAGTCCAACTTATCTATTATTTTTCCTTTTATGGTGTGTGCTTTGTGTTATCGATATTTGCATTGCAAAGAGTGTTCATATGGTTCTTTCTAAAAGTTTATAGTTTTAGTCTTTACACTTTGGTCTATGAATTATTTTGACTTAATTATTTAATATTCATTTCAGATGTGATTATGCAACAGTTTCAGCATGATTTTTGGAAAAGACAAATCTTTCTCTTCTGAACTACCTTGACATATTTTTCAAAGATTGACTCACCATAATTTGTATGGGATATATTTCTGGATTAGCTACTCTGTTTTATTGCTCTTTCTGACTATTCTTTTGACTAAAACATCTTGTTTTAATCACTGCAGCTTTAAATTAAGCCGGGTAGTGTGAAACCTGTATCTGTTCTTTTTCAAAACTGAGTCAGTTATTCTGGTTCTACAGAAATTTCATGTACATTTTAGAATGCTTGTATTAAATCTGCTGGAATTTGGAATGCATTGAATCTATAGGGAAAATGGAAAACTGACATAGTAACAATATTGTGCCATTTAATACACTAAGCACAGTATATTTGTAGTCTTTGTATTTCTCTCATCATTGCTATGTAGTTTAAAACATCCAAATTCTTGTACATATTTTGTTAAACTTATCCTATCTCATATTTTATTGCTATTGCAAGTGACAATTTAAATTTTTTGATTTCTAATTATTCTTTGTGAAGATATAGAAATGCAATTGACTTTTGCATATTTTCCTGTATTCTTCAATAATTCAATTTTTTTAGATAAAAGTTGTAATTTTTATTGATTGGCAACAACTTTATACTCATAGATATCACTAAACTGTACAACTGGAGACATGACATGATAAAAGAACTGGCAGCAAAATTAAACAGAGCAGACTTAAGGAAATAGCCAACTTCATCATTTTGCCCATTTAAACCCAATTATTATTCTAACAGTTTCATTACAGATCTTTGTCTTTTTCTACAGAGCTAATTATATGCCATTTGTGAATAAAGATAATTTTATTTCTTCTTTTCAAGTATTCACTTAGTTTTCTTGTTTTATTACATTGGCTATATCCTCTATTACAAGTTAAAAGGGATCAGTTAGAACAAAGGTCCTTCATTTTTTTAAATCTCAAAGGAAAGCACTCAGTCTTTTACAAGTATGAAATACACTTTTCATGATATCTTTCGAAAAGCTAAGGCTATATAATTAAAACCACATATGTAATTTAAAATTTTCTATAGCCATATATATAAAAAATCTGAACAGAAACAAAATTATTTTGAATAAAGTTTATTTAAGTGAAATGTTACTGCTCAGCATCTAATCCAACATAAAAAGTTTAATGAAATATTTTGCATTTCTTTTTTCACACTATCTCTGAAATCTGGTGATTACTTTATACTTACCCCACATCTTAATGTGGACTAACCATTTTCAAGTGCACAATAGATACATGTATTTATTCATGACCATGTTTTACAGTTTTATTTCTTGAATATCTTTACTTCACTTTGATATCAGTGTACTGTAGATTTCATAAATGAGTTAGAAAGTGTTTCCCCCTATTTTTCTGGAAGAATTTCTATATAATTGTTATTATTTCATCCTCGAATGTTTCATGCAAGCTACAGTTAGAATTTCAAGCTCTCTGAGCCTAGAAATCTCTTTGTCGAAGGCATTTAACTATCCATTAAGTTTCTTTTACAGATAAAGGGCTTTTCCAGTTATCTATTTTTACTTTAATGAGTTTTGGTAGGAATTCAAGGAATTTGGCCAAGGCATTTAATTATCAAACTTGTTGACAAATCTTTATTCATAATGTTCCCATAATATCTTTTTAATATCCTTATTTCATTTCTAAGATTGGTAATTTGTGTCTTCTCTCCCTTTCTTTTGGTGTATCTAAATGAATGCTTTATCTATTGTATTGCTCTTTTCAAAGTATAAACTTTTGGTTTGATTGATTCCTCCTTTTATTTTTCTGTTTTCAGTGTTGATGACTTCAACTCTTTATCATTTTCTTTCTTCTATTTGTTTTTTCTTTGATTCTCGCTCCACCATACCTACATTCCCATAGTTTCTTACAGAAGCAGCTTTGATCATGGATTTGAAACTTTTCTTCTAGTAGAAACATTTAAATCTGTATGTTTCCCTTTAATCATTGCTTTAGTTTTATCCCACCGATTTTGTCATGGATAATTCTGTTTTTTATTTTATACAAATCAATAATTTTCCAATATCACTTGTGAGTTCTTCTTTGACACGTGTTATTTAGTAAAGTGTTGATTTATTTTCAAATATATGGGAATTCTTCAGATATCATTCTGCTCTTCATTTCCAGTTTAATTCTGTTGTGCTCAGAGAATGTACTTTATGTCAGTTCTTATACACTTATTAAGGAGAATTTGAAAGCCCAAAATACTGCTTATCTTTGTAATTTTCCCATGTGCCCTTGAAAAGGCTGTATCTTGGGTAGACATGGACTGGTCTATCAATTTCATTTCAGACAAGTTGTCGACAGTGTTGTACAAGTCGTCTCTATGCTTCCTAATTTTGTCTGACAGTTACTGAAGAGGAATATTGAATACTCTAGCTGTGAATTTTTCTATTTTTTTCCTTTAATTCTTTCAATTTTAAAGTTTAAGCTTTTAGAAGTGGTATGTCTTCTTGGTTAACTGATATATTTATCAGTATGTAATGTTGGCCAAAATGCTATAAAATTCACGAATTTTCGTTTTTTGTGAAAAGCAGGTCTATACTAATCTCCAAACTGATTTACTTCAGGAATTATTTTTTTGTATACATGACTTAGAGGATGTTTGCTGGTTATTAAAGCAGAACATGTTTTAATAGTTGCTAACACTTTAAACCTTTAAATTATGTGAAACCTTATTTTCATATGTATAAATATCAACATTCAAACTTAGTAAACAGACATGGAAAATATTCAAATTATATTCTCATTCTGCCCTTTTTTGTCCCACAGAGTCTGAGGCAATACTCAATTCTGAATTCTCTTTTTGCTTTTTTCTCTTATTATGTATATATTGGCAACAAAATCTTAATCTGAATCTCTGATGTCCAGACCTATAGCTGATTCATAGATGATATTCAATTGGTATAATACAGACATATAACGAATAACTCAAGCTTCCTTTGCTTTCCATCTTCCCATTTAAAATATTTAGCTATCCTAAGATATTTCTTTGAGTTTCCTATGCTGGTGTATCAACCAACCTAGTTTGGCCCTTGTTTCAGCATTGTAAGACCTGCACCTCAAGATGTCCCTCAGCTCTGAAACCTGAAAATCTTGATCACTATAACTTCTTAGGTTACATCTGAATACTTAAAATTAAAATAGTGTGATTTTAAATATATCTGAAGTTGTATGTCTAATGTCAGAATTAGCCACATGACTATAATTAAATCACTAACTTAATTAACATGATTGTATAGTGGGGCATGCATATAGGACTTCAAAAACTATAATTTAAATGAATGATGATTAGGGCCTCCCTGGTGGCACAAGGGGTTAAGTCTCAGCACTATGACGCTATCAGCAGCCACTATAGCATGAGTTCAATCCCCAGCCAGGGAGCTAACTCACATGGCACAGTAGACCTCTCTTGTATCACTTGCTGCTCTCCTTAGCAGTGCTTTTCAGTCAGTCTGCCTGTTCTGCTCACCACTCTGTCTCTGGTGAATCCTCTCACCAGCACTTCCTCATTGTTCCCTCACCCCCCAACACCTCTGGCCTACACTCTAGCTCTTGTATGCATAAAAAAACAAATGAATCTTAAAAAATAAAAATAAAGAATAAATAAATGAATAATGATTACACATTCTGTTTTTATTTTTCTGTGAAAAGTTGTTCTTCATTTGTTAAAAATAGCATCTTTATGACTAGTTTTAGTTGACTTCTAATCTACAGGAAGTAGGAAAAGCAAAACTGAATTTTAAAATGCTGTTTCCCCTTCCCATTACACCCAACCATGTGAAAAGTGCAACAGTGAGATAAGAAGCCAGTTGGGTGTCTGAATAATGCTATGCAGCATATATTTGACAGAGTTACTGTCATTAAGTGTTAAGCACTTCCAAAAGGAAACAGGCTTATTTTTGTTGGAACCAACTGATAAAATAAGCTGTTTTCATTGACAGTGATTATTCATGACCTTACTTTCTCTTCTATAAACCCAATTTCAATATCTTCCTCTATTATTCAGCAAAGTGTTTTTTGATCTTGTAACAGGATATTATGCAAATATAAATCGCATTGGATTGGAACATTTCCGTAACAGCAAGAGCAATGTTCTTGCTAGCAAGATAAGTGTAAATGTCTTTAATTATCCTTTACTACATAGCAGTTTGAGAAAAAAGTACCATAGTGCAAATAGAAACAATCAACTAGACTATATGTTGAGAACTAAATTGTTAATTCAATTCACAGAGAACAAAATAACTAATTATCTTATGAAA
The DNA here is from genome assembly GCA_004024925.1 of Scalopus aquaticus. Taxonomy (NCBI): domain Eukaryota; kingdom Metazoa; phylum Chordata; class Mammalia; order Eulipotyphla; family Talpidae; genus Scalopus; species Scalopus aquaticus. The sequence continues at coordinate 7,009 of PVIJ01008893.1, forward strand.
CCAACTTTCTTAATCCCTTATAATTTGAGATCTATAACCCGATACTATCATCATCTGTATCTTTGGCACAACTAATAGGTTTCAACAAAATAATGACCAGACTACATGAGAAACAATTCTAAGGTGTAAAAGTTTGAAGTTGCTATTATAGATGAAACACTAAGAAGACAAATAAGGACTGTCTATAAATTTCCATAATTGTGTGTTTTTTTCTGCTTCTTCTAATTTTTAAGCTAAAAGACAGATAATAAATAATAATGCATAGTTTCAAAGTATTTAAAGTTTTCATTGAGATCATCCCATTAGGCCCTTATTTCTTCATGGATATGCCTGATTAAGTACGAGTTGTTAAAAATCAAAGCAAAATAAGGCATAAGAAAATCTGTTTAGGCATCTTGTCTAGCTTCCCACCACTGTAGAAGATATCTTATTCTCTTTTTCAGGTAAATTTGAGAAAAAAAGTTGGCTGACTTCTTAGAGTCAAAAACATTTTTTTTCCATAAAATAATTAACAGTAATGGTTAACATATAGTGAATGCTTATATAGACAAGATTAGCCATGCCTATGATGGGTTTACTATTATTATTATAGTATTACTATTATATCAACTTAAAAAATTAAAATATGCCTGAGACTCAGAGAACTTAGCTTGTCTGTATAGGGATCCATAGCTAGTAAAGGGAAAAACAAATTTTGAAGCTCAAAGTAGTGAACAAAGCCAGTGTACTCAACCAAGCCTTCTCCAAAAGGAAGAACTTCACATGCATCTATGGGAAACTATGTGTCTGCATTTTATGCTGACACAGATCCTAAGATTGGGATGTTTTATGTTTCTGAGCAATTTATAATGCATTTTTAAAAAGTAATATTACCAACAAATATCTAGTGTTAAATTATGATATCTCACCCATTAGATACATTTATATCAAAATTCAAACTTAGGAAACAGAAATGGGATATATGCAAGTTATGTTTTCATTATGCATCCCTGTATTCCATAGCACATATACTTATCCAGTCTTTTACAAAATATATATGGGTAGCTTAGTAAGGAAAGAAAGACTTCAGAATCACTGCTGTCAGTGACTCAAATGGCTACTGATAACCATTTGTTATCGATACCTAATATATCCTATCTATAGATCATGAGGTGCCCTCTCTATTTTGTGTAAAATCTCATATATACTGCACTGATTCTTTCCACAACTTACTGCCTTACATGCACCGTTGCTTCTTATGGATTTATTTATAGGCACATAACATAGTTGCAGTCATTTTAGTCAAGTAGTATCTATAAAAGTATAAGTTGTATTGAATTGCTTCAGTAAACCTCAGCTACCTTATTATAGAATGTTTGGCATTATAGGCTAGTCAAATTAATGACTTACAAGACTCATTTGAGCATGTATTATATTCTGTCCTCTAAGTCTTATCTAGGCTGATCTGAGGAAGCCCAAAAACACCACTGTGATAAAATTTGATGTTTAGTCTGCAAATTAATCTGTACCTTATTTCTTTTACTCTTACTCTCAATGGTTTGTCTGTCATTCATTCATTCATTCATTCACTCATTCATTCTTTTTTTACTATCTGGTCAAACTTACATTATAGTCAATATCCAAACATCAGAGTTACCATGGGAGAGATAAAAGTAAACATATACTTCTAAGGGAAAGAAGAAAGTCGGAAATGGAGTAATAAATGACAAAGAAAATGTACAATGTAGAACTGAAATTCAAAATGGTAACCAGTAGATATGTAACTACTGAGCACTTGAAATAAGGAGAATTTAAATTCTGATGTTCAGTAATATAAAATACACTATTGAAACAAAAACAGACACACAGACCAAAGGAATGGAATTGAGAGCCCAGAAATATAACCACACATTTATGGACAAATAATTCATGACAAAAAAGTGAAGTATCTACAGTAGAATAAGAAAATCCTCTTTAATAAATGGAGTCAGGGAAACTGGACTGCCCTATGCAAAAGAATGAAACTAGTTAACTACCTAATACCATACATGAAAATCAATTCAAAATGGATAAAAGGCTATTAACAATAGCCAAGATATGAAAAACACTTAAGTTCCCCATGACATATGAGTAGTTCAACATATATATGCACACAACAGAATACTACTCAGCAATCAAAAAGGATAAACTCACACCATATGCAACAACACAGATGGAACTAGAAAGGGTTATCCTAAGTGAAGCAAGCCAGAAGAAGAAAGATAAATGCAGGATGGGTTTACTTATATGTGGAAATATAGAAAAACCAAAGAATAAAAGACAAACTTTAAAATCAAATCTTGAAAGCCGACCATAGATCTGAAGCATCTGGTATCTGTGGGAGAAGGAGATGGAGGAAGAATAGGAGAGCAAAAGAATGAGGGAGTGAGCACAATGGATGGCGGTGGAGGATTATGGGTGATTTGGTGATGGGAGAACTATGGAGACCACACCTGAGAGGAGAAATTCATTATTGTGAAAAAATGAACATGGTGTAAAGTAATGGTAGCTTAATAAAAATGTATTAACAAATAAAAAGGTATACCAACAAATTCCAATTTTTAATTGAATTCCATATCCAAACTAACAAAAATTTAAATTAGCAAAAAAAGAATATTTGGTGAGGAAAATTGAATAGGGTCCTTATATTAAAATTTTTGAACATAGACACATATAATATCAATGAATTAATATAATGCTTTAGTTGTAATATGGAGGAGGGGAAAATATAATTTAATATAAAATGACACATACAGTAAGTCTCCCTTAACAATGGAAAGTACCAAACCCTACATGCACTATGTTTTTCCTATACAACTTAACTAGATAAAGTTTAATTTATATAAGGCAGAATAAGAGGTTAACAACAATAAGTGAGAGAATAACAACAATAATAAAATATTTACATATGCTGTAAAAATACACTCTGGATTTTGAAAGCTTAGTTTGAAAGTAGAATAAAATTTTTAAAATTTCTCAATAATTTTGTATTGATGATATGTTAAAATAGTATTTTAGAAATTTTGTTGAACATATTTAGAAACTTTTTTGTTACTGCTAGGAAATGTCCTATCACATACGAACCTAACATATATTTCTGCAGACACTGATATTGTAAAGGAAGAGAGAAGTGAAGTATTTTTAAACTTTGGTTTAAAGAAAAGAGAAAACAAAGAAAACAGAGAAAAGACTAGTGGAGGATACTATATAAGATGCCTATAATAGGGCCTCCCCGGTGGCGCAGCGGTTAAGCGCTGCGCTGTGGAGCCGTGGGCAGCGGCGACGTGAGCTCGATGCCCGGCCAGGGAGAATCCCACATGGCGCGACAGACTTCTCCTGCCTCGCCCGCTGCTCCCCTCAGCAGTGTATTTCTGATCTGCCTGTTCTGCTCCCCACTCTGTCTCTGGTGAGCCCTCTCGCCACCCCATGCCTCTGGCCTGTGCCCCAGCTTGTATGTATAAATAAAAAAAAAAAAAGATGCCTATAATACAGGAAAGGAAATTCCACTTCTGAGCATCTTACACCAGCTGGGAGAGAGAAGAAGTTTTAGGGTTCACACCCTTTTTACAATAGTTTTATAACTGGTATTTGAAGCTGTGCAAACAGATTGATGAAGAACAGAGTCCTGATCAGTGATGATAGGAAAGACTGGGTGGGGGTGTGCTCGTGTGTGTTCGCACATTCTATGATCTGTGACAGAGCATCTTATTTGTTCAGAAGACATTTGTTCATTCCCTCTCCAGTGTTTCCATGTGTGCCCAGGGGATAATATATAATTCTCTGTCCACTGACTCTGGGTTTGGCTATGTGCCTTGCTTTGCTCAATTTAATATGTGCCAGTTCTGAATAGGGAATTCGAAAGACATTACCTATTTCCTCTTGCCCTTTTGTAGTATCAACATTAATGTGGGATGAGCAGACTCTAGGTAATTCCTGCTCCTTCAGCCTGGATCCAGAATGAGAGACACTGGACTAGAGCCCAAGTTACCCTAACCTGGCTGAGACAGAGCCCACCTAGCGAACATATGTGAAGAAAAAAATGTCTGTATAAGCCATTGGTTTGAGAGTTGTGCAACATTATTTCAGCAGAACCTGACTCGTACAATTTGATGTATCTTAACAATGAGGAAGGTACTGCACAGATCCCCATTTCAAACAAGGAAAACATCACACAGAAAGATTAAATACCACAGTCACACAGCTAACAAATGAGGGGAACAGGACTGGAACCCATTCTGACTCCAAACCTGGACTGTAATGATGTTTTTCAAATTATTTTTATTTTACACATAGTAAATATGAGAATTAGTATTGTACTGTGGAATATTTGCTTTGAATTTTGTATGTACATTATTTTGTTAGTTATTGACTCTCCTCCAAAGCATCAGTTTCTTAAAAGTTGGATCTTTGCCTGATGCCGCTTTGCATTCACCACGATATTAAGCCTAGTTCTTTGTATATTATTGATTCATAGAGAAAATTTGCAGTTTGACAGACTGATGTGATGACCTTTTACCATATAGTCACTGTTTATATGACAGAGGTTATTATCATCAAACCAATTAGTCTTTTTGTCTGTTCCTAAGAGGTCAGTCAAAGCAAGAATAACTCTTTTAGCACTGGGCCTTTCCTCACCTTCATTGCCAGGCCAGGGTTGCTGGGTGATAGTTTATACTCTCATCTGCCCTTTGAAGGAGCACGGTATTTTGTGATTTTGTGTTTTGTGTAAAGTATAGCAACAGACAAGGTATAGCAACAGAGCTACACTTTTAAAGAAATAGATTCAGAATCTTTGATAAATTCTAAGCAAAAGAAGCAGTATAGAATATGATGATAAATGAGAACTATCTATATCTGACACAATGCTTCCTTATAAATTTTGTTTCTAGAACATCAAAATTTTTGCTATGAAGACATTTTATTTTATTATTATAGTTTTGGGGTTACACTTTTATGCTCCATAAAAGTACATGTTCCATCCACCCTCCATCAAATCGCCCAAGCCATTTCCTTAGGTACTTCCCTCTCCCATGCCCACCTCTCTCCTACATTATTCCTAAGAGTTTATCTCTACATGGAGAGTGAAAGATTTTGTGACCATCTGAGATCGATTTACCACCCTTAGTCTCATAATCAGGCTTATCCCTGCTGGCCATGCAAGAGCTCAGGTTGGGAGGTCACATCTGGAGCCTCCCACTTGTGCATCTCCATTTGCCAAAGAATAGGAACTAATTCACAGGAATCAGTGGAAGAGTTGCTTATAATAAAATTTTTATGTACTCCTTTTCTTGATCAATCTCTGCTTACCTTGAAAATATAAGAGAAAGAGAGGGAAAATGCAGGGAATTGGATTAAAGTGATGATTTTGTCATCAGATGTTTTTACTCTTTGTTTCTTCCCTTTTTTAAAGAAAGATTTATTTATTTATATATACAAGAGTTGGGGTGTAGGCCAGAGGTGGGGGTGTGAGAGGAGTCACAAAGACAGAGTGGGGAGCAGAATAGGGGGATCTACTGAAGTACACTGCTGAAGGGCGCTGTGGCAAGACAGGAGAGGTCTGCTGTGCCATGTGAGTTAGCTCCCTGACCGGGGATCGAACTCCTGCTGCAGTGGCTACAGATAGCTTCATAGTGCTGAGACTTAACCCCTGCACCACCAGGGAGACCCTGTTTCTTTACTTTTTATTGCAGGTGTAGAGTTTAGTATAACATCTTTGATTACAAAGGTTAAAAAAAATCAATTTCTACAATTCTGACACTGTCTATGTCCCCAGCCATCTATTTGCACACTGGGAGGTGCCATAGGGAGACAGAGTTTCATATTGTCATTGAGAGAAAGACAGATCTAAGTAAAAAAACAGGGGAGCAATGGAAATGTAGGAGCAGGTACTGGGTTTGGTCTTAACCTAGTCAACATCAGATAGCGTAAATGAACACTTTGGCAACTCATAAAGCACAAAGAATATTTAACTGACTGAAGGATTTGGTACCCTGAGCATCTATGATTTCAAAGCAGAAATAAGCAGCAAGATGAAGACCATGATTAGGACACCATAGAAAATATTTTTCTTTAAATGCCAAAAGAAGAACCCCTGACTCAGCATATGATTTATTCCCTAAGATTCCAAATTTTGCTAGAACAAGCTTCTAAAGAACAGATTTCCTATCATACTAGAAGGCATCTTAGAATTAATCTGAAGCACTCCATTTTTTTTAGGTAAGGGAACCTAATTAAATAATTAGCCTCAAGTGACAGGGCCACTTGCAGGCTCAACTGCAAGGGACCCCCAGGTAGCCTTTCTCAGATGGGACTCTTGTGAACCACAGAAAGCACAAAATGGTGTGCATGACTATTCACTCAATTCTCCCAAGGATAGTGCGTAGTTAGTATCATTCTAGAGTAAAAGAGAGAAGTTAATTCATAACATTCGGTGGATGCCGTAGGACATTAGGACCCAATTCTCTTGAGGATCTGGTAGAATAAGGCTATAATAGCATGCTATCACCATCTGGCTTCCGCCGCCACAAACTATTTGGGAGCTAATTCACAAATTGTTTGGGGGCTGATCCATAAACTGGAAGCCACAGTGAGTTTATAAGAGCCGCAAAATTAAAGTATAGGCCTTAATGGTTTGGCCTATTAGAAGACTCCAGGCTCTGGACAAAGACTGTTTCATCTGTGACCTTCAGTGATGATTAATTTTATATATGCAGTGGATAATACATTTAAAGGAAATCACCTTTGCTCCACCTTGAAACAGAAGCATAAATTTCACTTGTGGTCTAGTTTTTGTAATAATGACTTTGCCATAAAAGTCATCTAAAGAGCTCAGCACTGGGAAGGCTGGCTAATAAAGCACTTAGTGTACTTATTAGAGAAAAGGAAAATGCCACAAAATTGGACAATTACCTGCAAATAATTGTCAGGAAGTTTTTCCTAAAAGAATTGACTCTTTCCCTAGCTGGGCATCCAAAAGCAACTGTAACAGGAAGCGGCAGCCTCTTCCTCTCAGACCGTGCTGATGACACTCAAGTAACAATCAAAGGCAAACACCGCCAGAAGCAGGGGGCGGGACTCAGCAGTGTGCGGCCAAGCAGCAATTCAGATTCATCACTCTAGTGACAAGTGACCACTTATTTTTCTTGTAGTTTGCTCAGAAATGATTAAATATTTGTGAGGGAAATAGTAAAAATCACTGAATTGAATCCATCTTTTATGGATAATACCATTTCATTAGAAGATGTAGCCTTGATGTTTTTTTGATGTCCTCATCAAAGGAAGATTTTTATTTAATCTGAGTAGCTACTTATTTTAACCCAAATGACACAGTGAGTGAGAAGAGGGGTCCAGGCCCCTCCTGAAGATGATATTGTGGGATTTATGGAGGCTGAGTACTATTCAGGATTAAGAATGCTGAGTCACTAGGCAAAGGTGCTGTGAATGGTCTGAAATGAGAAACTAAAGTCAGAATTGAGCCTAAGGGAGTTCTGAAGAAGCCAAGCCAAACACATTCTTTTGAGCTGAAGCCATTTGAGTTTCTGAAACCCCCTTATCTGCCTAAAAGCACAGCCTCCCCAAAGAACTCACTGTCATAAATCCTCTCCCTGGAAGCAAATTTAATCTTATCTCCAGTGATATGAGGAGTCACTTGGCACTACACCCAGACAAGCAAACATTGTCACAAAACTATCATAGGTCCCATTTCTTCTACTAAGGGTCTATTTCTCTATCGATACAAAAAGTTCCATTTTTGTTCTCAAAGCACCTTTTTGCTTCCTCTTCTGAACAGTCATTTTATCTTCCAGAAGTGCCCCCTTCCCATCCCACTCCCTAATAAGATGGCATAGAAGCCCCATTCTAACTGCTTTCTTGAGTTACTTTTTTTTTTTTTATGAACTCCCACGTACAAGTATGTGAATAAAAATCTGGTTTTTTTCTCTTGCTAACATGTCCTTTGCCAGTTTTATTTGCAATCCCTCAAGAACTTAATTTAAGAAGATGGAGAAAAAAGAAAATACATCTTGGCAAGGATTAAAATCACAAAATCAGATCATAATTATGTATAGTGTGGTGGAGCCACTCCCTTGCCTTCTTCTCTCACAAAGTCTAGACAAACCAACACACACCCCTTGTCAGTTTGATTTACAGTGAAGAATGACCATGTGACACATAAATAAAATAATGGATTTTCTGGAATTGGTTTTGTTATCCTGATCAAAGTGCCAAAATTGCCTGGGTATCCCCCATCTGTCCCTTCTTCTTCCTTGAATGTGGATACAACATTAGAAGCAACAATAGCAATCCAGTATCTAGAGATAATATTATCTATTTTTCTATAGGGAAGAGCAAGATGACAAAAGGTGTGTAGGAGTAAGAGGAAATTTCCCTGTACTGTTCTGGGTACTTTTCCAGCTGGTAAAGCAATCAAATTAATATCAGACAGATTAATGGGAGTAAAGAAGAAATTTAATTAGCAATATATATGCAAAACCCACATGAAAATTCTAAAATGAATGGTGACAAAAAAAGGGGTATATATTCTGAGCTGAAGAATGTGGTAGAAGGGGTGTAGGCTTTAAGAAGAGAAGAGAGGGACTCTCATAACAAAAAGGAGGTGACTCATGAGAAAACAAGATCCTCTGTAACTAGATGTTTGCTATGCCATATAAATTGATTTCTCTAATAAGAAGTTTACTTCTGGAAAAATCCTAATTCCGCATAATATACAATTTTTATTCTTCTAGGTGGTAAAAGTTTTTGTGAGCCTGCAGGTTCTTCATTGACCTCAGTTGGAAATAAACTACCTGCCTTGGAAAGGTCTGTTCTGAATATCTTAGGGAGGCCTATCCTGAAGATGAAGCAAAACATTAACAAGAGAACTGGAATTTGAAGCTTGATGGTATGTCTAAACAAAGTTAGCAATTGCTTGCTTTAGGCCTTTGTTGGGAGAGAAAAATCCATCTCGACTTGTTTAAGCCACTACAGTAGCATATACTTCTAAATTTAGGCCATTGAAATCCCCATTAATGAAGAAAGTTAAGACAAAAACAAGAACCCAGAGACCAGAATCAGGAGCAACAGGGAAAGTCAGGAGATAATGAATAGTGCATTATCCTGTTGTTTTCATCTATTTCTCTTTCATCTATTTCTGAGGTGATTTGAGATAATCACCTCAGTACCTTTACTTCTCTTCATGAATACGAGAAGGAGATTATGGAAGCAAATTGCAATGGCTGAGTCTTCTGATTATACTAGTATCCAGGCAGAGAAACCCTCCCTGCCCCATCCTCTGGTTGCCCCTTTCAGAAGAGCCTTTGAAATCCTGCACCCGCAGTTAAGTGAGTGAAGTGGGTAATTACACTACTTCCTTTTACTTAGAGCAGGAGGACCATTTATACATCTTATAAGGCCTTAAGAATGGCTCTTCAGCTTAAAAGCTAGAGACCTAAAAGGGAAGGAAATTATAAGGAAATACATATAAAATATTTCCTGGGGATGACTATGTGAAGTGTGGGATAAATGAAAAATATGCTACCTGTAAAAGAATCCCTCTGCATGTGTTCCCACCCTCGCAAGAAGCCAGTTGGAGGAGAGACTGACTCTTCAGTAAATTCACATGTGGGTGCTCAGGTTGACACTGTATCAGACACTGAAATTCCTAAATTGGCAATATAAGAAATTGAAATTGAAATTAAAGTGCACATAATTTTTCACTCAAATGAAAGAAAAAAAAACCTCATTTTTTAAAGTCCCAAATACATAAAATTTTAATATGCCCTCTCCCCCACCCCAAAATCCAGATTCTCCCGTGGCTGAAGTGCAATCTTTGGGTAACTTTATTTTGTGTTAGCTATTGCCCTCTCAAGGATATCCTCTCTTAGAAATCCAAGGCCCCTGGAGAAGTAAGAAAAGAAAGGGAGGGAGAAAAGGTCGTGGGAACATTCATGGAGTACCTATAGTGAACCAGATTCTGTATAAACTCAACATTGGGCATAGCGCAATGAGAAAGATGGGGGTGCGGGCTTAGTATATTTCACGGGTAATGTGGCAACAGGGAAGAAAAGATATTTCCCCTAACCCTCTGGGTTCTTCTCAGGCTGCAGATGTATGGACAATCTAAATAGATGTGGATTCCTATGCCAGTGAGAAAATGAGAGTATCCATCCTGAACCAAGAAATGGGCTGGGAGTTTGGGGCTCAAGGAGAGAGGAAAGATAATCCCTTGGGAGAGGGTGGCCCACATACAAAAGTCCATATGTTATGTAATTAGATGCTTGCCCTGAAGCACACAGAAATAAGTTTACTGTGGAAAAGTCATTTTCTGGTAAAAATGGGAGTTTAAATTTTTATTCTTGTAGGTAGTTAAAGGAGCAAGAGATGTTTCTCATGAGCTTTCAGAGCCTCAATTAACTTCACTTTGAAATAACCCAGATGTCAAAGCAACACATCTTGAGGAGACCTGTTCTGAGTCCCAGGCAGGCCCATACTTCTGCAGAAGATGTCAGGTGGGGAATCAGTGTGGGGCATATACAATGGGGAGAAGCAAGATGGACGGAATGGATTGAATTTGAAATAATCCAAATGTCAAAGTGCCAAATTTTGGCGATACCTGAACATCTTAGAAAGGCCCATTTTTCAACGGGAAGGGGAAGATGTTAGGTGTGGGTGGGCATGTGCAACAGGGTAAAAATGGTGGAGAGTATGGATGGCACCTATGGGTTAAGGGAGTAAGGACATGAAGAGTGACAGAAACCACATTGGGGTGAGTAGGTAAAAATTTGAGTTCTCTGGGAAAAGAGACATTGATTAAACAACAAGGAGCTTAAGAGAGAACAAATAAAAAAATGAGAAAGTGTCAAAAACCAGTGTTAGCTCTTCCTATGACATTTTACCAAGGAGTTAGTCTTCATGAATCCTATGCTGGGAATCCAAAATGCTGTCCCCTCAAAACTCCAATATCTTTAAAAACAAAGCAAAACACATTAACATGCCTGGGAGCTCATCACATCTACTTGATAACAACTACATTCCCAAAGGACAACACTACTGAAGATCTTTAGCTAAGAAAACTAGTCACTATGGAATAGTTGCTGCTGAAGGAAAAACAGTGATTATGATCAAGATCAGTGCTTGTTATCAAAAAGCTTGAAAAATATTTTCACTTAAATTTTAAATTGTACTGATTCCCCCCCAAAAAAAATGTTCACAGAAGTAATTTACCAGTATTCCACCAAAAGAACTAAAATTACAATTGGCAAATGGCTTCAGAGCAAAAACAAGAACACAAAAGATTTGAATGGAAGGCCCAAACATATTCTATTCTGTATAATAAGACTCTAATTTAGCAAAAAGGCAAATATAAGGACTCAAGGGTTATAGGTCATGACAGGGGATAACCAATCTTGGACATTTAGGGAAATTCAAAAAATCTTTTATTATGACATTGGAGTTTGAAGCCTCTTGTTTATACCACAGTGACTGATTTGAAATGGATTAATAAGGGAAAAGGTAGGTCTTCCTACAAGATGTTTGAGTACTTATTGTCACCCTAACATTCCGGAGGTAATTTTAAAAAGATAACACACACTTATATGTGGTCAAAAGATTGCAATTCAGGCTAAATAGAATCAAGTTAGAAACCTAAAACGTGCTTCAATGAAGGAGACATTTGGGGTTTTCTTATGGAAGGAAAAGAGGAAGATGAAATAAGTGGTTAAAGAAAAGAGTGTTAGCAAGCTTAAACTATTCTTGGCTATTCATAATTGGTTGCTGATTCTCTAAAAGTAATAAAAAAGGCTGAGTCTATCTTCCAAAAGTCCATAATCATCAGTTATCAAAAAACTGTTTGCTTGATGATTTCTTAAAAGAATTGCTTCTGCCCCAATCCAAAGTTTTCCCAATTCAGAGTTCTTTGACCTGATTCAAACCAGGCAGGTAATGCAATTTCTCTCTTAAAATTTCATTTTCAAATGATTTCACAAATGTCAACTTCTCACATCACAAAGACACCTGATTAGTTTCTTGCAACTCAGTTATAAGAGTTTATAAATCTTATCACAGAAATATTTAATCTTTTTCCCCTGCAGGATAGGAAAAACAATTTTCCCTGTACCATTCTGGGTTGACCCCCAGTAATAAAAGACAGATTAACAAGAAAGAATAGCAAACAGGAGTTTATTAACATGTTGTGAGGTAGGTGGGAGAACGTTCAGGTTTTCCGCATGCCCCCCCACCCCCTTGGGGATGGGCCTCTGCAGTCCTACATGCCCTGTGACAGAGTAGCAAAGTCTGGGGGGCGTGGCTTGCAGTAGCCTTTAGAGGGACTACAGGGTAGCCATTAGAGTGCTCATGCGCAGAAGGAGAGACCAGAGGGAAGAAGCAGCACACAGAGAGAAGCAGCAAGAGCGCGCTGCAGGAAGGGCCCCAGAGAAGCTGAAGGTTTGCTGGGGGCTAGGAGGCCTAGCCTCCCGGCCTCCCGGACCCGCCACCTTGTATATAGTTGCCAGAGTTTGAGAGTTTAAATAAATAAAAGGCATAAAAAGCCACCGAGGGCTCCAGGACTTGTTTATACCGGTCTGCCCATCATCAAGAACCTGCCTAGTGCCATTTTCCTGCTGGCACTATACATGTATAATTCATCTACACATGAGAAACATTCAGGGAAACTGAGTTACTTTCCTAGGAAAGCCACCATCTTAAATACAATCTTCAGTTAAAGACAAAAGAAAAAAAACATGATGGGGGGAGGGGGAAAGGGCAGTTCTGAAGAGTCACCAGAAAAAGCAAGGTTAATGAGGGTAAGATCTGTTGTGCATGTTTAGGCCATTGCCTTCTCCAGGATAAAGATTGTCTTATTTAGTCATCCTCTTTCTGATACAGAGAGGCATCATATTTAACAAATGCAGATGTCTTCCATAGTGGTTTGGATCAGTTCACATTCCCACCAGCAGTGTAGAAGAGTTCCTTTTTCTCCACATCCTTTCCAGCATTTGCTGTTGCCTGTATTTTTAATGTGTGCCATCCTCACAGGTATGAGGTGGTATCTCATTGTGGTTTTGATTTGTATTTCCTTGATTATAAGTGATGTTGAGCATTTTTTCATGTACCTGTTGGCCATTTGCTTTTCTTCTTTGGAGAAGTGCCTTTTTAGTTCTTCTACCCATGTTTTGACTGGATTATTGGCTTTGTTTTTTTGAATTGTGTGAATTCCTTGTAAATTTTTGTTATCAGTCCTTTATAGGACTGTGCGAATATCTTTTCCCAGTTGGTAGGGTGTCTGTTAGTTTTAGTTAATGTCTCTTTTGCTGTACAGAAGCTTTTTATTTTGATGTAATCCCATCTGTTTATCTTGTCCTTCTCTTCCTTCTCTTTGGGGAATGTGTCTTTAAAGATTTTGCTGAGATGTATATCATGTAGAGTTTTGCCTATATTTTCTTTTATAAATTATATGGTTTCAGGTCTTACGTCCAGATCTTTTATCCATTTGGAGTTGGCTTTTGTGCAGGGTGTGAGGTAGTAGTCTAGCTTCATTTTTTTGCATGTGACTGTCCAGTTTTCCCAGCACCATTTATTAAATAGACTGTCCTTGTTCCACTGGTTCCTCAAACTGCTAAAAATGGAACTTCCATATGACCCAGCAATACCACTTTTGGGAATCTACCCAAAGGACACAAAAACACTAATTCAAAATGATACATGCACCCGTATGTTCACTGCGGCACTGTTCACAATAGCAAAGGTATGGAAGCAACCCAGATGACCAAAAATAAATGACTGGATCAAGAAGATGTGATACATATACACAATGGAATACTATTCAGTATTCAAAGAAGATAAACACATGCAATTTGCAGCGACCTAGATGGAAGTAGAGGGGATCATACTCAGTTAAATAAGCCAAAAAGAAAGAGAAAAATATCGAATGGTTTCACTTATAACAGGACTATAAGGAAACCAAATAGGAGAGACACTCAGCGGGTAGGGGGAGGGGCAGAGGGAGAGGAGGGTAAGGGCACAAAATGGAGTAGAAAAGAACACAAGGGACCACGGAGATGGATCACGGGTGAATTGGTGGTGGGTTACCCAAGGGGAATACAAAATGTAAAAGAAATAAATAACAATAAAAATATATATATTAAAAAAAAACAAAAAGCAAATGGAGATGTTCTTTATAAATGTAAATATCCTTTACAAAAGAGAAACATCTACTCTTGTTTTCAGAGATTCTCCTTTGCCTAATGTTTCTCAAAATTTACTGGCTCAAAATAACTCTCATGCCAAAGAGGCGTATTTTGGAGTGGAGAAGGGTAGCAAAATGTACCACCCCAAAATAAGCCATTTTGGCATGGGGAACTGAAAGCAAGTAATACCCAGAAGACAGGAAAAACCTTTACCTCCCCCTTAGCTGACTAAAACAGCTTAGAAAGGGAGCCTGTACCAGGAAGAGAGATTTTACCCGAGGCCACTTTTACATCTGAGTGTGTTAGCACGTGACCTACAGGTACCCAGAGACCCCAAACGTAAGGTGTGCAAACTCTAAAAGGGATTCTGCCATACAACACACAAAGACATAAGAAAGCAGACTCTTGGCATGACAGATCTTTAATAGCATTGATGTGCATAGAGAAAGCAGAGAAAGGAAATTTTAATGAAAGCTTCCCAATAAAACACCCAGAGTTACCTGTCCTCTTGTGGGTAAATGGCTAGTCAATCAGGGTTGGCCCAAAAGCTTGCCACAAGTCAAAGGCAACTTATGGTGGGGGACAGCAAGAAAGGGTGAAGCCAGGTCCCAGAAAGCTGGGACAAAAAGAGAAAAAAAAAAGTAAAATCAAAGTACAAGATAATGGCTGCCATTGTCTGTGCCAGGACTAGGAGTAGACTCTCCACATGTCTCTCACCTACGTGTCTCTTCATGTGTGTCCTCCACATGTCTCTTTTTATGACTCTTCCCCAAGCCCCTGGCTGCAGGGAAAATCCCACATGTGTTTAATTATATACCAAACACAGGTATTTAATTCCACCCTAGTTCCCAGTGGACCCGCATTCAAGAAGTCACATTCATGGCATACTGGGATTTGTAATCCTAGAAGCCAGAGCTCTCTGTGATGTGGAGATGGGGTGGAGTCCATAAAAACATAAGGGGGTGGAGTTCATTGAGGTCTTTGTTTATGGACCCAGAGACTACACCTTACTGTTCCTCCAACAAGAGACTCATCTGTAAGGCAGGGCAAACATCTGTCTCCTCCTCTCACTTTTCCATGAATTACCTTTCTCCTCTGAAGTCCAAGGTCTCTGTCCCTTTCCTTAGCTCAGGATGGTGTGAAAAGTAATGCACAAAAACCCTAAATATGTAAGGTTGGGAGGCTAGAAGACAGTTCTCAGGCACAGGGAAATCAGCAAATTTCCAGATCCAACAACCCTTGCTTCTTCCACATGAGGTTTTGCTAGTTTTCTGTCCCAGTGAAGGAAGAAGAAAATTCTCTTCACCAAACAGCAGCTCAATGAGAAAATGCCATAAACCAGTGAATGAAAACCCAGTACACATCAAACTCCCAGACCCCCTCCCCAAATTTCTTTGGCTATAGCAGTCCCTCTAAAAATCTACATAAGTTGGTTCTGACTTTTGTTCATATTGTTGCCATGATACTGTTCTTTCTAGGTTGCTTTCTGTTGTTGTTTCCTTGGTTATTTTTTATTTGATGTCAACCACAGTAACTGAGACCATTAGTCCTTGCAATGGTTATTCAACTGCCTAGCAGTCATTACATATTATATTTTTGTGAGGTCCCAGTACATTTGAAATTCAATTTATTTTTCTTCTATTAATCTGTCTAATGTCAATATAATTATTAGACCAGTCATATGAGAAGGGGAAATATTTCCTCCACTTTACTGGCATATTCTGCTACCTTCTCCCCCCAACATAAAACATATGTTTGGGGGTCATGGCATAAAGCATGAAATATTCATATTATCTTGTTCAGAAGAAAACAGTATCTTCGTAGTTTTAGGAATCTTTAAAGAGCCGAAGGAAGAAAAAGTAGAGCATAGGATATTTTCCAACATCTGTTTTTTTAAAGTTGTTTGTTGATCCTTGAAAAGGTTGTTCTTTGTTTATATTATATGTTATGCATAGAGAACAATCATGTAGAACAAATGTAATGCCTTGAAATATCAAAATGATATACAGAGAAGAAGTACATTTGTAGAAAACCATTCTCTGAAGAACTTTCCCAAAAGTCTGTGGGAATTTATGAAATTATTTTGCTGATGAACCTTATTTTTAGCTATACCCCATGGCAGTCTCCTTGCAAAAGAAATGGGAATTCTGTTTATGCTACAGAAATTGAAGTTCTGCACAGCAGTCAATAGAAAATAATGGATATCAATTACACAGCTGGAACTGCTGACTTGATCAGATTTTATAACTCTCTTCTCTGGGGATCCTTTTAATAAATCCATGGAGAGTAGTGTCACATGTTTTATGGGAATGTGCCTATGTTTTATTCTATACATAGAAACAAGTAACTAAAGGCAGCTTGACCACCTTATAATAACTCTCATTCCTAAATACATAAAAATTAATGAAAAACAGGTAGGAGATTAGATCTTTATTAGGTCTGAAAGGAGTTGTTATCTTTGTTTCTAGGACCTAAAGGACACTCTGATTTCTTTCTTTTTTTTAATCTTTTTGCCTTGTTTTGTTCATTTATATCATTTATCTTTCTATGCAGAGGAAAATTACTTAGAAATGTTGCCTTTGCATAGAGCTTAGCACTGTCGCTTTCTCTATGGTTTGTCTTCCCCCGATCACCATTTGCATTGCACAGGATCTGACTAGCAAATCTTCATCTAATTTTTATCTGTTCTAGGGCAGAAATAATAATTTCACCTCTCCCCTTCCAGGCATATTTTAGGGTGGCATATTCTGCTTCCCCTCACTGCAAATTGGAGATAATAAAGAACCTACTTATCAGGTAAATTCGCCACATGAATTACTAACCAGACAGCAGGCCCCAACTGGAGTCACTTTTGTTAAGCGCTATGTCAGCAAATAAGACTTTACTTAATTATAGTTTTGGCCTTCCCAGAAATGGAATATTAAACTTGATTAGAAGTCATCTGAACAGCACTGCTTAGGAAATCTGTAAAGTAGACCACACTACCTCCACAGTATAACCAACCCATTTTTTTTGCCTAGAAAAACTTCCTTGCACCTGTTCCCTTTCTGCTTGTAAAAGTCTTTTGATTTTCACAATCCCTTAAAATTCCTTTTCATCTGCTAGATTGGAGACTGACCAATTCATGAGTCATTGCACACAGTCACTAAGGTGACTGGGTTACTTTTCCAACAGGATTAAATGAGATAATATGCTGAAAAAATTAGAGTGCTTGGCACATAGCAATTACTTAAAAATGTTTGCAGTGATGGGGCCTCTGTGGTGGCCAAAGAGGTTAAAGTCTCAGCACTATCAAAGTATCTGCAGCATGAGTTCAATCCGTGGCCAGGGAGCTGACCCACATGGCACAGCAGACCTCTCCTGTCTCACCCGCTGCAACCCTCAACAGTGTATTTCAGTAGATCTGCCTGTTCTGCTCCCCACTCTGTCTCTGGTGAATACTTACTCCCAAAAACCTCTTGCTTATACTCCCTTTTTTGTATGCATAAATAAATAAAAAAAAATCTTTAAAAATGTTTGCAATGAGTCATCAAGTCATGCCCTGCTTATTCT
Source organism: Scalopus aquaticus (assembly GCA_004024925.1). Classification (NCBI taxonomy): domain Eukaryota; kingdom Metazoa; phylum Chordata; class Mammalia; order Eulipotyphla; family Talpidae; genus Scalopus; species Scalopus aquaticus. The sequence goes on from PVIJ01008893.1 coordinate 24,759, forward strand.
GTCACACAACTGATTAATTTAGAGTATAATATTAGTAGAGAATAGTTAGAATCTAAGTGCATATTCCTCAACTCTTCCAAGAAAAGTTCACTGTAAAATTCTGAGGGGAGGAAACTTTGCTAGTTTCTCTTATTTTAAGATTCCGATTTTTTCCTGGAGTGTTTCTCTTTGTATATAAAAGAACCACTGGGATGGGGTGAAGTGAGAGCTTTCAAGATGTAGATTATCAAGTCCTATCCCCATTCTCAGGAGATTCTATTCAGCAGCCTTTGTTGCTGGGTATATTATTATACACCAGCCTTGGGTATATTACACTGATCCACAAACTTTTACAAGTCATATCACTGAAATAAAATTAGTCATTTCCTATCAATTTGTATATGCTCAACATGAATATGACAGTCAAATTCTAATTTTCGCTCTAGTTTTTTTTTTTTTTTGTAATTTGCAATGAATTGATGTTTACTTCACAAAAGGCATGCCAATAGTAATTGGCCTACAGTTAATACCTGTAAAAAGTCAAGTCATAGACTACTTCTTAGATTTCTTCACTTGCCTCTTGTACAGCTGTTCAGCATCTCTGGAGCATCTCTGGTGAGTGTCCAGCAGTAGTCAGCCAGCATTGTAGTGGACCATTTTCCCTGGTATCTTTGTTCCATTGATGCAATATCTTGATGAAAATGTTCACCAGGTTCATCACTAACTATACCACAGTTTTCAGAGAAGAAATCCAGATGGGAATGAAGTGGATCTTTAGAGACATATTGCAGCCAAGTTCCTGATACTGCATCAGCATGTCTTCTACTAGTTCCTTGTAGTTTTCTGCCCTAACATTCCCAAGGAGGTTCGTAGACACTAGGCGAAAAAGATTTCATGCTTGTTTCGCATTACCCTGAAGCAAGTTGTTGAACAGGTCATCTCAATGCAGATGGAATGTTTGGGTAGACTATTCTCAATCTCTTTTGCTTCGTTATTTGGCCGGAAAGAGGAGGAACCAAGCAGAAGTAACAGTCTTTTATGTGGTTGCTTGGCTCTCTCCACACCATGGGGACTGCAAATGGCATTGATGGTCTTTTGTCATTGAACCACTGTGAAAGCTGTGTTGTACATGTAGCACAGCATATATGCGGGGCCCAAGGCTTGTCTTGGTCACCAACCTTGTATCCGAAGTAAAGATGATAAGCCTTCTTCACTTGAGAAGTGAGAATTTTCTTCTGGTTGGCAAATGTCACTGCCCCACAAATAGAGCAGAAATTGTCCATGCTATTAATGCACTTTCAAGGTATTACTGTTCTGTATTGTGTTTAAATGGATAACATAATAACAGTTCTATGGAACAGCAGCTTCAACTGTCTTGCACAAAGTCTGAAATATTTTCAATGCTCAACCATTCCGACAGGACTTTCTATAGTGCACTGCTGACATCAGCTTACTTTAGCAGCCGCCTGGCAGTAGTGTTGCATTGCATCAGAAATGATGCAATCAACTCTGGATGATGTATGCATGATGGTATTATGTGATGCAATGCAATATTACATCATTCTAGGCTGATTTATGATGTTGTTGCATTCCTACTGGATACATTTATAAGGTGAAACATATAAAATGAATTATGTGAAGTATCTTCAAAATGAGAGCTAATAAAAATTTTTCAGGGTTATATTCACGTTTAGCACATCAAGATACTGCAGATTAGGGCCTTTTTTAACACTTTGTGTGCTGGTGCCCTTTAAATTTACCAGCCCTTGGGGCCGGCCATTTTCTGTGCCACCACATGAATGGTATAAGCATTCAATAAAACACACACAACTCCTGAACTACTGGATATTAAAAAAACTGTAATATCTCTCATAAAACACCTTACACTTTCACCAAAACAATGTGTAAAGCTTCTAGACTGAGAACGATCAAAGAAATAGCTCCTAATAGTTCCAAATAAATCCACCATGGCATGAAAAACTGGAGACTAGATGAACACGTATTAATACTTTAACAGCTACCTGTTAAATAACTGGTGACAATAACACGTACTAATACGTGAGCGGACCACAAAGTGTTAAGTCAGTAACGATCTCACTGTTGACCAGTGTTATTAACAGCTTTTTCTACCCCTCATTCTCATGCAGGTGATCCCCAGGGCTCTCTAGACAAGGGCAGCCTTAACATCTAGTTTAGGACTGGAATAAGCTCCATGAGCTTATTGAAGTGCTACTATATTGGATTTCCTCAGTACACTGATGTGTTGAGAACTCTTTTAAAGCTCTTCAAAGAGATTTGAGAAATCTCTACCTTATTGTGTGTGCAGTTTCCAACGCTGATTAACTTTTCTGGAAGTATTCCAAAGTGGAATACTTATGACACCATTTCAGATTCCACGGACCTTCTTCCAGAACTCTCAGGAGTAGTCAAAAACTCTCCAAAAGCTTCCATTCAGAGTTTTGCTACCTGCTGCACTTGGGTGCTGTCATGACTAAGTTCTACAGAAAGCATCTGGATGCTCCGAATTGACTCATTTAGCTCCCATTGCAGGTATAGACATGATCACCAAACGTCTAGCCATATTTTATGCGGGAACTACAGCAATAACTCATGTTCTCTATCCTGGCCTTTCTAAAAAGTTTTAGTCTTTTACTATGGTAAAAGGTTTAAAAACTGTTTTGGTCTTGGTTTTCTTGCCTCTCTAGTGCTGGAGAAATGGTGTCTATAGTATATAGTAGAGGATATCTATTATTGTTGAGTTTCTGGGGAAACCTCTACCTTTCTTTTTCCAGAGTAGAGATAAAACTGTGAAAGTATTCAAAGGAGTCCTCCCCAAGATGCTCAGAACAGGTCACCTTAAATCACGCAACTTTGCCATGTGACTTAAGCTAATGCTAATTGAGCCCCTAAAGGCACAGGAGGAACTATTACCAATCCCTTAACTATCTAGAAAAATGAAAACTGTGGGTATTACTAGAATTGGGGTTATTATCAGAAATGACCTTTATACTGGAGACACTTATCTTTATATCATTGCAAACATCTACCTACAGAGCATCTGGTTTTGTCACAAGTGTTCTTCTTCTCTCCTTGAAGCCCAAGGCCCTTATTCCATTCCTTAACGCCTCCCCCATTGAAAACAAAATCCTCATAATCTAGGTAGATTTCTCATAGGTATATAATTAAATGATATTTTTCTCCTGCTAATCTGTCTGATGCTTTTTTGATTATTCAACCAGCCCAAGAAGAACCAAGGGGCATGGGGTAAATTTCCCTTCTGTCCCTACAGCTGCCTTCTCTTGTCACTCAACAAAAAGTAGACTCGATTAGTAATCTCTCTTGGAGATATACTGCTCACTCATAAAATGTAAAACATGACATAGATCCCTCCTCTCCATATGTGGTCAACTCCCATAAGTTTTAAAGGCACTTAGACTTTTGCACTACAGAAGAACACCACCACATGTATTTAAACTGCAAGGAGAAAAGGAAGGGAAATAATGTTTTATTGGTTGCACATTTTTTTCTTTATTCATGTCATCATACAGGTTTCCAAATATAGAAGCATCGCATCTCCTATGTGACATCTTCCCCATGGTAAATATAATTAAACTGCCATTAAAGTCTGTGTTCACTCTATTACGCCAAGGTGACCGCAGCATATACTAAGCATTAATAGTATCTTTCTTTGTGTGCTACAAGCATTAGGGGAGAAAGAAGTTATAGTGGTCTTTTAGAAATGGATTTTGTAATTATTATTTTAAAATAGATTTTAACAAATATTGTGTTTGCATTCTTAGTATTTGATGATTTTGAAAATACTGTCAGCAAAGACAATGAATAACCACTAGCAAAAATAACCATACATTTTGGGAGTTTTCTTATAGGTAACAGCTTGATAGACAGTTAAAAATCAACATTTGTGGGGCCTCCCTGGTGGTGCAGCGGTAAAGTGCTGTGCTGTGGAACTGTTGGCAGCAGCGGACGCGAGTTCAATGCCTGGCCAGGGAGATTCCCACATGGCGCAGCAGACCTCTCCTGCCTCGCCCTCTGCTCCTCTCAGCAGTGTACTTCAGTAGATCTGCCTGTTCTGCTCCCCACTGTCTCTGGTGAACCCTCTTGCTGCCACACACCTCTGGCCTGTACCCCAGCTTGTATGCATAAATAAATAAATCTTTAAAAAAAATCAACATTTGTATATTTCTCTGGCTTTGGAACAAGTGTCTGAGCCTGGGTTTCCAAACTATCCATTGTTAAGATCACAGTAGAAGACGAGTGGTGCTTTGGTAACTGGCACGGTGTGCTAACTTACGTTTGTATGGGTGTGAACCTTTATCCCTAAACATATGCAGCACCGTAAATGAGCATAATAATAATTTTAAAAAGCTGACCATGGTGGGACACCTACCTCTAGAGTCTATTTGCCAGACTAACAGCACTAGTACTAATTTCTGAATATGAAACTTAAACCCTCTTGAGTTTGCTCACACAAATTTCCATTCCTACTTTTCTTTTAAAATCTAAGTCTTGGGCCTCCCTGGTGGCGCAGCGGTTTAACACTGCGATGTGGAACAGTCAGCAGCGCGTAATGCGAGTTCGACGCCCAGCCAGGGAGAACCCCACATGGCACGGCAGACCTCTCCTGCCTCGCCCGCTGCTCCCCTTGGCAGTGTATTTCTGATCTGCCTGTTCTGCTCCCCACTCCGTCTCTGGTGAACCCTCTCGCTGCCCCATGCCTCTGGCCTGTACCCCAGCTTGTATGTATAAATAAATAAATCTTTAAAAAAAATAAATAAAATCAAAGTCTTATCTTCAGAACTCAGTTTGAAATGAAGCTTACCTTACACATCAGCAGCCCAAAGCGGTTTCTCCTTCACCTTGATTCAATTGACAGCCCACATGACTTTGCACAGATGATCTTGCAAGGCTACTCATAGCCCTTCATCAGAAACATGTTTCAAAGTCTCCAGCCTATGAAAGAAAGAAGCTATTATGCAATTCTGTGCATTCTTTCTCTGTTCAAGTTCTGGACTCCTGCTTCACAACTCCTGGCAAATTATTGGGATGGGGAAAAATGCTCATAACTATCACAGAAGTCAAGTTTTCTGAGGTGATGCTTTTAAACAGTGGGGCCCCTTTATCTGGTCCTTCTTGGGAAGGACCAGATCCCATGACCTCTCTAGTACCATCACATTGACACCCTACCTATACAATTGTTGTGGGTAAGCAGGCTGTCTTTTCCTCTGTGTCCTGCTCTACTTAGTATTCATATTCCCTCTCCCTTTGTCTCTCTCACACACACACAGACACACAAGTCCTCTTCAGTCCATGCTCTGTCAGTTCTGCTCATGCTGCCAATTCCACACCATTAGGTGGTTCACTTGGATTCTCTTCTAGGTTTCGTCCTAACTCCCATTCTCTGAGCATCACTGCTTCACTGGCCCTGTGATTGCAACACTGAGGTCCTGTTCCACTCCTCCCCTTAAATACCCTCGGCCCTACTATGCTACACTGATGAGTGTGCATTTCTTCTGGTACAATTTCTGCCCTTCCCCCCTTTGTGGAAGGCAGTTTCTTTTCTTATCTGTCCCTAACCCAAAGAAGGATTTCCTTCCGCTTGAACTTGCAGATACATGCATATGTCTGTGGTCCCATAAGGAGCACACACCTTTTGGCTGCAAGGGATGTTAAGGAAAGCATCTGTCTCACTAACTGGAGTTCCTACTTTGTTCTAGATAAGTCCCTGTGCTTTGTGAATGCATATAAATATGAGTTTGGTCAATCATTTAAAATCCCTCCAAAATCCTTATAATGATTAGAGGTAATATTAGTCATTGAAGAACCTGTTTTGAGTCCAACAGATTCCATCTTTTTTTTTTTTCATTTC
>PVIJ01008893.1:30724-70806 GCA_004024925.1 Scalopus aquaticus
ACCAATTCACCCGTGATCCATCTCCATGGTCCCCTGTATTCTCCTCTCTTCCATTTTGTGCCCTTATCCTCCCCTCCCCCCTCCCCCACCGCTGAGTGTCTCTCTCCCACCTGGCCTCCCTATAGTCCTGTTATAAGTGAAACCATTCGATATTTTTCTTTTTCTTTCTGGCTTATTTCACTGAGTATGATTCCCTCTATTCACAATAGCAAAGGTATGGAAGCAACCCAGATGTCCAAAAATAGATGATTGGATCCAGAAGATGTGGTACATATACACAATGGAGTACTATTCAGCATGGAAAGAAGATAAACACATGCAATTTGCCGCAACATGGATGGAATTAGAGGGAAACAGATTCCATCTTGTGTCTAAGCTGCCTTGCTAAGACTTCTGGGTGAAAATTAAACTGCTGACTCAGTAATTCAGTGACTGCGAAGACATAGGACATCAGCTGTTCTGACAACAGATCCCCATACTGCAGCCTTCTGTCTGAAGACCTTTGCCCACCAATCAGAGACAGACAAATGGACTTATGGAGCCACCCAGAAGTGACACCGCAAGTGACTAACCTCAGATCATGTTCCTGCCTGATCCTTTAAAATTCCCCTAGGTCTTAACTTGGTGGAACACATCTTCGGAGAATGCCCCTTGGTTGTGGACTGGAATTCCTAATCTCAAATAAATGCCCTCTTATATTACAAACTGAGTATTTCTCTGGGTTCAACACCCGATCCTATTAGTCTACCAAGTTCTCTATTTGAATTACCATATTAAATATTCAACAGCATTTCCACGTGGCTGGTATTCCTTATTTCTATTTTATATATGAAGAAACTGATATTCAGAGTAATTAAGTAATTTGCCCCAGGTCGCTCATTAGTAAGAGTCAGAGAAGAGATTCAAATCCAAACCTTTGACGCCAGTGAAGAAGAGCAGAAAATGCTATTCCATAACAGGCCTCTATGGCATAAGGATTATCTCAAGCTGGTTATTTTTATGAAACAGTGGGTTTAATAAAAACTCTAAAATTTAAGTAGCAGTTGCCATTTTGTTAGAGATATTTACATTTGTAAGGAAAACCTCCATTTGCAAGGGCATCTCCCCTTCTGTACAAGAAGTATGATGCAAACTCTAGAAACCCTAAAATTCTAGAAGATTTAAATCTGCATAACAACCATACACTTGTTTATTCTACTTTTCCTGGTTACATCCCACAACTGGCTTCCTTCACACCTAACATCTTCTTCTCTGTTTAGATAGAGATAGTATTTACAATGGTAGCCTGGACATTTGGGGAAGGAGTCAGTGTTCCTGGGGCTCTCCCATGTATATAGCAGGCATATGTTATTACACTTTTGTTTGCCTTTCTCCAGTTAATCTTTTATTACGGGGACAGCTCAGATAACCTAGATGAGTAGAGGGAAATTATTTCCACTCTGCTACACTATGTGAAGGGGAGCAGAATATGCCACCAAAAATGTCACTTTGACATATTATTTTGAATTAAAGGTACTTGAGAAATAACAGAAGGACACTCTGACCCTTGAAGTCATCCAGTAGGGAACTCAGAGCTGGGAAGGCTAAACAAATCTTGTTACTTCTTCAGCAATGTATACCCTTTTATCCTGTTACTAACTCACAAATGTGTTGTTTCTTTGTCTAAAGGTATGACAGCTTTCTGCTTTGGTCCCTTATTTGAGTCTCATGTTTCTGTGGAGTTCTTATGCTTATGAAATTAAATTTACTTTCTCCTTTTGGAACACAGGGGAATATTCCCCCAAATCTCTGAGTTCTTCTCAGACTAGAGGAGTAATCTGATTTTAATATGATTAGCCTCCACCCTAGCCCATACCAAGTGATCAGATAGGTTGTCAGTTTAATAATGTGCACTTGGGGGAGCTACAATGATTTTGTAGGTCCTGATTTCAGTCTGGAAGAAAAGGGTTGAAATCCTGAACAAAGGGACTGCACAGAGAGGAGGAAGGCTTCACACAATAAAGAAGGGATGGCTTCATCCCTGCTCTGTAAGGAAAGATGTGTTTCTCAGGGAGAACATATTTGCTGATACACCTACACCTGGATGATCCCACCTTCCCACAAGCTACATTATTCTAGAAAAAAAAGAGCAGTGATAACTTTTTTGATTAAAGGAAGGGCAAAAGGATTATGGGGAAGGCAAGAGCGTGTCTTTAGCCTCCAGGGCCTTCATTGCTCTCGATTTGAAATAAAAATCATGACATATCAGATGTCTCAAGGAGACCAACTGAGAATCCTGGGGCAGTCTTATTTGAACACCTTCACTCCTATTAATCTGTTTTATGTCAATTAAATTGTTGTATCAGTCAAAGAACATAGAAAAGGAACAGGGAAAATTTTCCCACACTTACATATGCATGCCATTTCTATTCCGATAATCTTGTTCCCCAGTAAAGAGCAAAATCCCCAGGGATGTTTAAATTTATAGTCCTCAATTTATGAGGCCAGTCATTTACTCCATAAGATGGAACCTCAGTGTTGAAAAGGAGCCATCCAGTGTTCTATATACTTAAAAAACGTTAAGAAATATAAAAAGAGTTGATTTATGGTTGATGAACCCCTTTAATTATTTGAGAATTACCTATGGAGCTTGAAAAACTTAAGTCGTACTGAGACCTGTTCTTCTCTGAGTCCCAGAGTTGTGTTTTTATGCAAGTGTTTGGCTTTTGACCCAAAGACATAGAGCACACCATCTCCTCTACAGTACAAATTGAAATATATCTCTTCTAAGTAGGTAATTTGTCAGCTGAAGGTTAATGACAGCAAAATGCTAATGACCAAATGGCAATTAAGTGTATCATATTTTTAAACCAAACTCCCTTAAGAAGTATTACTACATAATTATGCTCTGGGAAACCTGCACCCTCCACTAAATCAAAGTCTGGGAGATCTTCCTTCTTAGCAGCAACATGTTTGTCTTCTTTCTCTATTTGATTTCACAAGTTTCATAAATCATTTAGCAGCTGCAATTGTTGTCAAAATGTTTTGATTTCAAATGTAAATATTTATAACTATTGTTTTATTTTCCAAAACAAAGAAGAAGAACTGTGTTGAAAACAGCAGCAACAACAGCCAACACTTTGATTTAGCCAGAGTTGAGCTGCCTCTGTGAGATCAGGACCCTTTCCAAGCACTTGCCCAAATTCTTGCTTGAGAATAGAAAGTCCTCACAAGAGGGCATAAGCCAGGTCAAAAGCTGGCATGCCAACCTGAGTGCAAGGGTTCCAAAACCTAAAGGAATTGAATGGACTCAGTTCGAACCTGACTTTGCCCTGGAAGGGTGGGGCTCATATTAGAGGAGAAGCACAAATGCAATGTTTTCAAGTTTCAAGAAAGTTAAGTTAAAAATTATCGTCATCCCCATTTTAATCAGGGATATGATTCATTTGGGAAGACCGTTCTTTTAAGACAAAGAGAAAATCCCCCCTTATCCTTCTGAGTTCTTTTTGGGATGATCAAACAATTAAAATGATATCAGACAGACATGTAGGAGAAAAAAAATTTCTTTATTTACATAATTTAATTATATATGTATGAAGAACCTACATGGATTTAGATTATAAAGTAAGTGGGGTAAATTGAGGATATTTATATCTTGAGCTAAGCAAAGAGATAATGGACTGGGGCTATAAGGAGAGAAGAAGGGAGCTTACAAGGTGAAAGAATGAGATGTTCTGCAATTAGATGTTCATCCTGATACACAAATCTGTTTATCTGATAAAAACGGTTATTTCTGACAAAAACCCAATTCAGGATAATACCTCCAATTTCCATTTATCTATGTGGTTAAAGGATTGGTTAATTTCCTGTTAGCTTGAGGGCTTTGATTGCGTGAAGCTCAAAATTATCTATATGCCAAGGTGAAACATCTTGGTGAGGCCTGTTGTGAACGTCCAAGGAAAACCTATCTGAATAGCCTTGGGGAGGCCTGCCTGGGTATCTTGGGGGGAGGTCTGTTGTGAACATTTTGGGGAGACCGGTTTTGGACATTTTGGGAAGTCTTAACATGCAATTAAAATAATCAGGTTCATTCATATTAGACCCTCCTTTCCACTGCTACCCTCCCCCCTCCATTTTTTTTTTTATTTTTGCAAGGCTTCTTGTCTGGGAATTTGCCCTGTGAGCCAGGGATGTGACAATGTAAGGTGGTCATAGGAATGCTGAATGCATCAGATTTGTCTGCAAGTTTGTTTTCAAAAAGAATCCAACATGACTTATAATGAAAGTGTTAAAACTGCAATGATCATAAAATAATGAAACCTATACATGAGAAAGAGAACAGTAGATACATGTAAGTTAGTGGAATAAGTGCATCAACATTAACCCTTCTAAGATTCCTGAAGGCTCTGAACAATCACAATGCAGTGCCAACATTCGTGTCATTGTTTTTTAAACAGTAAGAGCGGCAGTTTCAAAAAATTTTTGAGGATGAATTCCCCAGACTTATCAAAGTGTATGTGTGCTCACACATGTATGCACGTGCTCGCTCACACTCACACGCTCTCTCTCTCTGTCTCTCTCTCTCTTTCTTCCTCTTCCTCCCTCCCTCCTTTCCCCAACACCCCCCAGCATTTTCCATTTCAGTCTTTATTCTTGTGGATATAGCCTTATATTTTTCCAATCATAGTATTTGTAAAATGTCATACTCTACTTTGTCTTCCCACCTCAACACCCACAAAAGTCAAAGGAATTTTGGCAGAAATCTAATGACCAGAAGTTCAAGACTAAGCCCCTGGGGAGCATCTGGGGTTTTGCTCAGGGTGCTGCTGGAGGCAGGCAGGTGCAGTGCTCGCCTCTCAGCTAAGAGCTGTGACATCCATCTTGCTGGTTTACTAGACCCTTGGGGACATAGGAAAATTCTCCTTAAAAACCATGCAACCATACAGTAACATATTTTTTTAAATGCCAATTCAGGAAGTTACAGAGCCTAGACAGAAAATGTCTGATACAGATATGACAGTAGGGCCTGCAAGCAGAGAGGAGCTTCTCCTTAATGCATAGCTCAAAAATAATAACAGGCAAGGCCCAAGATGCCACCTGTGTTAGCAAATAAAGGTGACTGTCTCAGGCCAAGTGCTTTGGGTATCAAACTGCAATGACTGGAGACAAACTAGAACTACGGCTTTCAAATGTTTTGATTTTGTGACCATTTTACACTTTTTGAAGTTATTTAAAACTCCCTCCCCCCCAAAATTGTTTATATGAGTTCTATTTATGGCTATTTACCATTTTAGAAATTAAAACTGAAAAAATTTAAAATCTTATTTTTTCACTTAATAAATCACTGTTATCATAAATAATATATCTTAATTAAAAATCACTGTTTAAAAGATAGTATGACAATGGAATTTTTTTCCTACTTCTCACTAATTTCTTTAATGTCTACATTTAATGAAGATAAATGAATGCTCCTATTTGCTTCTGCATTGGATCTGTTATGTTATGTTGTATTGGTTGAAGAATAGAAAGAAAATTTAGCCTCCCACTGACAAATAGTCACAAAGAGAGCCTTGTATTAGTAATCTCTGCAGATAATTTGAATAGTCTTCTTTGATTCCCTACCCAAAACTTGACAAGTGGTAGTATCTTAAAAGTAAGTTGCAGCTAGCTGGTTGAATAACCTCAAGTAGTCACAATGTATATTTGGATATTTTACTCTGCTACATTAAAATCCACTGATCTATCCGGCAATCTAAAGGTTTATTTCACCCAGGAAAGTTCTGAGCCTGGCATCCTCCCTGAAAGAGTTCCTGAGATAGCTCCCCAATGTACAGCTGGAGGCTTTCCTTCCCCAACCCTGTATGTTGATGGGTCTACAGACTCTGTTGTGGTTTTATTTTCCCTTCTAGGTAGCACATTAACCTTTTCACCCAATATTGGCTGATAACTAAATAAAGCAGAGAATAAGTAGAACCTTAGGAACTCCAGTGCAAGACCTAGGAGGAGAGACATGTTTTGATGTGAAGCGAAAAGGAGAAAAGACCAGAAGGCGAAAAATGGCGGGTCCAAAAAGCAACTGTACCAGAAAGGATTCTTCCTTTAAAGGTGTGTATACGAGTATGTTTTTCTGGGGGTGGGAGTGCAGATAACTGGGATACAGAGGTTGAAGAGAGGTGGGCTAAAAGACAAATTTTGCTAGTACAAATCTCTATGGAAAATGCTCATACAGAGCTAAAAGTAATGCTCAAAATTGTTTCAACTTCTGGTTATTTGCAAGGCATTTGGGATAATTATTAAAACAACAGCATAACCCATATAAAGATTAGCAACACTGTTGAATAAACCAGAATTAGATGTTTTCTACCATTAAAATTTCTTATGTTATAAAAGACAATTTTAAAATTAGTAATTGGCTTATTTTCCTCTGCTGAAGAAAAGGTTAATCCTCAATTTAAACAAACTATTTCAGCACTAGTATTTTCTCTTTCCTGTATGATTTCTTCCCAAGAGTGGATTTTTTAAAGTTGACCTTACTGAATCGTGAAGGTTTTCAAACCCCTGCACATAACAGTCTCTGGTAAAATGTAATGAAGCTTGAACCACTCACACCAGGCACCTTCCAGAGAGTATGGTCCACAGTCACAGAATATCCCATCATTACTGGCTAGGTCTCAGGTGGACTGAGAACACCTGATTCAAAGTTTTGCCCTAAACTTGTCCCCACAAAATTTCATTCCAAGCAATACAGATCCTTCTCAACAAAGATCTTGTCCAGACAACACATCTCAGGAGTTTTTAAGAGCTGAAGTCCCCAGGTTTACAATGGCCTTGTTACTTCTTTTAAAGTAAACATGTTTGTATAATCTCTGCCAAGGTATTTGGAGACAAACATGAAAATTGGGTTCTTGCAAATATCTATTTTGACATTGTAAGTGTAGCCACACCCAGAGCCGAGCGCCCTATAGGTGCTGACAGACGGAGTCTGCAGGTGAGCTCAGGAGATGGAACCACCACAGCCACTAGGAGGCTCAGGGCTGAGCAGAGGGAAAGTGGAACACCTTGCCTCTGAGACTGAAGCACCCTCCTTGCCGAACTTATTATTCCTTTGCTTTTCAGGGAAAGGAACAGTACTTGCTACTGACACTTTATATCCTAATGAACTATTTAAAATTCGTCTCCATACCTTCCATTTCCCTGTTATGCAACCAATTTCCCCAAAGGAAACATAGTTTGAAATGTCTGGGGCATCTGAAGGAATAAGGCAAAAAAGCACAAGCTATGCAAAAGCCAAGTTGGCTGTTTGGGCAGCACCCAGGTGCAGGGAAAACTTGCATTTCTTCCAGATGGCTCCAGGCTCCAGGGACACATATTTGGTCTCTGTCTCTGTCGAGTTCTCCTGTATTTTTACTGTTAATGACTCAGAGGGGCTTGGGGGGAGAGGGGGGGATGTGTTGGCAAAATAAATAAATAAATAACACACTGATAAATCCTGCTGATGCAACTTTTCTGGAAAGAGCAGGCAGCTGTCTCCTGCTTCATATGCCAGGCATGTCTGGTTACCTGTCTTTTTCTCCACTCCTCTGTCCCTGGTGGGGAGAAGTTGGCGTGTCTACAGTTACAAAACACCTTAATGAGAGGAATGGTATTGTGAGACAGTCATTATTGTGAACATCTGTGAACTGTAGAATTTAATTGAGCTACAGCTAATGTTTATTGTGTGTGGAAAGAGTACGGGATTAATGGTTGTTTGATTGTCCTTAGATGGTTTCTTATTATCTTTCCCTTTCTCTTGTGATGTTTTGGCAGAAGTTACAAAAAGAAACCTAAGTTCCATGATCAGGCATCTTAAATCATCCAACAGTCTTTGGATTTGCAAGCAAGGCAGCATGGGGGGGGGGGGCGAGGGGAGGTTGTGCTTACAGTCCCACCCGCCTCCCCTCAAATATCCAATATAAAAATTAGGGGCAGGTGGAAAGCAGTTAATCTGCGAGGAAAACATAGTTCCTCCCATAGCAAAAAATCCTTTTCCAGAAAATTCATTAAAATTTCCCAAGTGATCTCAACTTTGCATTCTTATTTCCAAACACACTTATCTTAAATAACTGAAATTGAGAGGAGGAAATGAAAGTATATAAAGATTTTCTGGGCTAAACCACAGGCTTAGATTTTTTTTTTTTTGAGACCAAAAAAAGGTAAACAATCTCTTTTTCCCTTGACAAACATGAGCACAAATAAAGCTTCCATTATCTTGGCTTCCCCGTGGCTGTCCTCTGGGGTTGCAGAACGCTGTCTGCTGTACCTTGTGTTTCTCTGTCCTTGACACATTTCTCAAGGTTTAATTCACAGAACAGGCCTTTTTTTGTATTATTATTACTGCTTCAGTATGACAAATCTGGAGAGCAATTTCTAAGTTGCTTTTCAGTAAAAACATTCTGTTTCTGTAGCATTTTTACTCCATTTTCATAATAAATTTGGGTATATCTAAATGTTCTATTTCTAGACTTGACTCCCTCTGTACTATAAACCTGTGCTCACAGCTGTAGAGACATAAATCTTTTCAGTTTTTGTAGTCTTCAATGAGAAAACTTTTGCACAAACTTGTGGAAAGCATGCATTCCAACACATGTATATAGCTTACCACTCCCCCCAACCCCTGTGAAAAATATCCTACAGGGTGTATCTGAATGTAAACAGATGTGCCTGAGCCTCACTGTAGGGTAAATGAAGGAGGCATTGATTTTTCCGCCCTACTGCCATTGGACTTGATGATGGGCACCTGCGGTGCAGCAAGTGTGACTCGTGGCGGCGTGCGCGTGCATGAGTGGGCGCGCCTGGGCCTGACGAGGTGCTATATAAGGGCAGCGTCACAGGCATGAGGAGCTGGAGCTTGAGGCTCCAGTGCAAGGCAGCGGAGAACAAAGTTAGAGAGCAGAGAGCAGAGAGCAGAGGACCGTGTGGCGGAGAGAGGCGGAGAGCCGCGAAGTGCAGAGAAGGACGGCACGACAACATCTAATAGTCTGCTTGAACCGATGATGACCCTACCTGGTCTGGGATGGATGCAGAACACTCATTTTCCCTCTCACCTGCAGTCACAGGCCTAGCCTCTGTCCACACCCTGGCAGCCTTAACCTGGCCCCTCAGTTCATAGTTCATGGTTCTGTCCCCTCCAGGGCATCCCACAGCAGCGGAAGTAGCCTCTTTCTCGAAACATTTGCCCAAGTAATGCCTTTTCTATGTCACCTCAATCAGAGGGACACTAAAATAAAAAGTGAACACAAGTCATAGATAAAAGAAGAAAAAACCCTGTGGAATAAAATTCCTTTGGTCTAAATATGTAATGTCTACCTTTTATTCTATTTAGCAATTTTCTTAGAGAAACCTGAAAGAAAAAGAAAAATGCTGAAAAAGACATATGTGATTGAAATTAGCTGTTATCTTCAGGATGTCACTGGATTGCACATGGGATAATGAATTAAATGAAGTAGAAACCATGGCCTGAACTGGAAATGTGCTTTGTGCCTAATGTAATTAATCTCTATTGAAACAGCGAAGCCATTTAATTTGTGTTGCATGAATAATGAAATCAAAGGGGCACATATGAATTAACTTTTTAACCAGCAGAGAAGAAGCAACCTCCAGCTTAAAATTGTTTGGGATTTTCCTGACAACTCTTTAGATGGGTGTTTATCAGTCACAATTCCTTCTCACTGTGTAGTCATGCATTGGCCTCATTTTTTAACTATTATTAATCTGCCCACACTTTTTGGAAATCCACCTCACAAACACATTTTTATGTGTGACTCCAAGAGTTTGAGCATAACCCAAACGATCGTTAGTTGCATGGCCTTTCCTCACAAAGTCCTTAGCTTTTTCCTTTCAAGATTTCCTTCCTCAATATATGGAGAGGGCAAGTAGGAGAGTCATCCCATAGCTTTTATCATGTTGCACTCTGAGACCACCAGGCTCCTTTGAAAATGCCAGCTTGGCTACAGTGCCCTTAGAAGAGTCATGCCAGGAGGGCACTTTTGGATCATCCTAAGCAGGGAGATGTGCTCTCTTCCTTAGATTTGCTTAGCATCTAACAGTTTTATTAAAGACATAGTAATAGTGCAAGCTGATTTTTCATGTAAGGTAAACCTAGTGTAAATACCCAGTCTGACTACTGTGGAATCCAGCAGTTGCAGGCCGGCTTTCTCTCTGGTCCTCTGATTCCACATTGCAGGCATGATTCTCATCATACCTTGTGTCTAAAGGTTTGGCAGAGGTGGAAGGGTAAGAGGCTGAATAAGATTTCTCAAAGACAAGCAAACAATTTAAAATTCATAGTTAGAAATTTAGGAAAAGGATTATCTAAAAGGACACTGAGTTTTGGTAATATAAATAACATACTGAAATGTAGTCAAATAGATAACATTTGTTTCTCTTTGCCACTTCTCTCTTTTGTCATTTTTTCACTTATCAACACTGGAACAAAAGCACTCACTCACTGCTGAATCAGTGAACTGGACAGAGGTCTAGCAAGGTATTCTTAAGGTGGAAAAAATAGAGGCCAGATAAGAAAAAAAAACAAAAAACAAGGGATGTGGGGAGAGACATGCTGGTGTGTTAAGCACAAGGACAAATGTTGCCAATTATGGTTACTAGTATATTTTATTGTGGTTTTACATATAAGAAAAGGTGGCCTTTGAAAATGTGGTCTGTCAGCTTTATAGTTAGTATCTACATTCTAGACGTCACCATTCTTCTAGCATATGGGTTAAAAAAAAAAGGGGGGGTGGGGCAAGATGACCAGGGTAGAAAAATGGGCAAGCTAACAATCCTGCTGACTTGATAGCCCAGAGGGGCCTCCAGAGGGCCGAAGGACCAGTGTTCCAAGGTCCACAGAATTCTCTCCTGTTCTTTCTTCACACAGAGTTCCCTTACACCCCTATCACCAAAGCAACTTCAGAGGTAGGAAGAACTCTCTGTTCTGACTTTTTTTATATCCTGCTCAGGTTCTAGGTAGTCATCCTAGGAGGCTGTTGGCCCTAATGCCTTTTTCAAATTGCCCTAGAAACCCACATTGTCTTCTCAATGGAGTCCACTTTCTTATCAATTATGCTTTCTCTGTACCTTTTAACTAACTACTAGATAGTATAAGATCTAAGTAAATGTATTCACACTAAGTTATTAGTTCACAGAGAAGACAATTATCCATAGTCAAAAGAAATGAGTGTACAAGTGCAGCATTCTAGACATTAAGACTAGTTGATGAGAAAGATTTTTCTGGAAAACAGGGAAGAGTCTCGTATCCTGCCTCATGCTCAGGAAGACACTTACTCAAGCTTCCCCACACCTGGACATACTATCTTTATCATAAGGTGACCCATTGAGAAAAACCTCTGTTCTGTGCAACATACTTAGTTCTACCTTGCTTTTCATCAAACATGTGAATTCTGAAAAAAGGTCATAAGACATCACAGCCCAGGATTTCTCTTGAATCACTCACTCCGATGACAGCCAACTATACTGTTGTAAGGGCCCTCAGGCAGGTAGGTGGAAAGGAACCAAGACTTCTTGTCAACAGCCATGTGAGTGAGCCCATGTGAAAGGAAATGCACAAGGTTCAGGCAAGTCTCCAGATGACTATGGCCCTGGCCTTCATACACATCTTGACTACATTCATGAAGATGTTGATCAAGAACCATACAATTAATCACCTTCTAAATTTCTGACCCACAAAAGCTATGAGTCTAAATGTCTGTTGTTTAACTTGTTGAGTATTGAGGCAATTTGTTATACAGCACTGGCTAATAAAATTTTTAAAAAATATTTTATATTAAATACAAAATTCTACACAATTATATATATATATGCAAATATTCCTCCTTTTTGCAAAAGTATTTGAGGCTGCATGATTAGTTTGATTTTCTCAGGTAATAACCAAATTTGGCATCATATTTTAAAGAATATATTTAGATGCCAACTCATGCCACCTTGTGCTAAAATGAAGCCTGAATTTTCTTTGAAGACCATGCTATATACTTTTCCTTCATATTTTTGCGTGCTTGTTTATAAATCAGAAAAAGTCATCAAAATTATATTAAAACTGAACTAATAGCATAGAAAATTGGACTGCTTATTGTAAATTACATTTAACAAATGTTTATTCTCCTTTGTTTTTGATTTCTTTTCTGAAAAGTGTTTTCTGTAGCTATTCAGAACAATGGAAGCCAGTTATTGTGTTTTGACTTCATCTGAACACTCATGGTTTGCTTGAAATAAAAAAGCAGATTCTACCTTTCAATTATGGTGTTTCCCAATTTGAACTGAATAATCTAATTATCCCTAATTTTAGCTCTAATTTGTAGAAAATGTGGAATCTACAGCAAGTGAAGTCAAGAGCTGGTTGTATATAAAGATGTCCTACTATGGCAGTGCAGGACTGCCAAAGCAAACGATTTGTCCACCAGCAGTTTTCTATAATGTGTAGGTTATACAATGTGTAGGTTTCTCCCTAAACAGCTGATTTTAAATATTTTACTCCTTCTGTACCTAATTAATATAGACACTGACACTTCTGCTTTTCAGTCTTGGAATCAGGGAATTTGTACCACCTGGAAAAAATAGTAGTACTTATTATCTGTCCAAAACTTAGTGACTTAAAGAACAATAAATGTTGATTATCTCACACAATTTCTGAAGGTTGAACTTTAGAAGCAGCCCATGTAGGTGGTTCTAGTCCTGGGTCACTCATGGTCAAGGTGTCAGCTGGGGCTGCCAACAATCTGATATGTGGAGTGAGAGCCTAGAACATTTCAAGACAAAGGGTTCAAGTTTAACCAAGGACATTTTTGTGTAATTAAGCACTTTTGTATCTTGAATGTTTTTACAATGATGAGTAAAATATAGATCGCTAACTATAGCTATTCACAGTGAAAACAAAGAAAATATATACAAGCCTTGGAAGTAATGTGAGCTACTTCTCTCATTTACAATTAGGAGTGATTCAGGGGATGATCTGCTGTTATGGTGAATTTTTTTAATCATCAGGTTTCATTGGAATGATGATGTATCTAAGAGTCACATGGTTATAGATTTGAGTTCTTACTTCTGTTTGACCGTGGACAATTGATTTAAACTTCTTGAGCTTCAGCTAGAGATAAGAGAGGATACCTAACTTGCAGGTTAATTAGTAGGATTATAAAGAACTTTAATAATGTTATTACCATATGTGTGTCATCTTAGAGAAGCTCAAAAAGCTAGCTGTTAGTATTTTAGTAATTCCACCTCTCTGAAAATTGGGGTATAGAGTTTCTAGATCTTGATACTCATATTTTAAATGCACTTAGGGATTTGCCGGTAATAAAATCTTTTAACCTTTTTTATGGAAAAGAGAACAATCTCTCTGTAAGGAAATTACCTTACAGGAAAGGAAACTTCCTTACTTTAAGGAAAGGAACCTTCAAATGACCTTCTATAAATTTAATTATTAGCTTGGCCTTCGCTGGGGTACAGTGCACACATGCCTGCAATGGGTGTCCAAAATCCTCCTGAAAGCAGTTTTTTTTGCCTTTTACTTTGTTCCTCTGAATTCACTTACACACAGGGAATAACTGGGTCTGTTCCAGAGACAACAAATATGAATTTTTCCTTAGATACAAAGCATAGTGTTTACAAGGTTATATGTGTAGTGCAGAACTTTGACATTTTGTGATAAAACTTTTGTTGTGTAAATGGACCTCATTCATATGCTGATAAAATGCCTGTGGCTAATGTCAAAGGGATGGCTTTAAATTAATATAAAGGGCAGTAATAAGTTATAATTTACTACAACCTGATCAGTCCAATGGATGTACTGGTCTTATCATAAATTTAACTATGGTTACATTGCTTGGACAGTTAATTAGAAAGCATGCCATTACTCTTACATCGAGTGCAATGTACACTTTGATTTTAGCCATAGTTACTTTAACAGTTTTAAGAGTAAATTAAATTGACATTACTGTTCTCATCAAGGTGCTTACAGTGATGTTCTGGCATAGTAACAAATGATAGCTGAGATTCTGCTCCAACCTCTTTGTTTTATTAAGGAAGAAATTGTTGCAAAGAAGGGGTGGGATTTTCCCGGTATCACACAGGAATTGAGAATCAAAAAATGGTTCTGGAACCCATCTGCTTTTCAGTTCTAAGACATTTTCCTCTGTTTTATACAACAGAGTGAAGTATGGAGGCATCCTATTGACAAGCTTGTTTCTTTTTTCTCATCTATTCACATTTTCTTTAAATAAATTAAAGCATGCTAGCAACTTTTCTATGGACTATAAATTATCTGCAGAGTAACCATAGCTGAAAAGCTTTTGGATAGAAACGTCTTTCTTGCTTTTTATGCTGTCTGGGCCAATTCCATATCATTTCACACAGACTATTACAATGAACACATTTCTACTTTTGCTGTCTCTCTACACTATCCTAATCTGTAGACTCATTCTTTCCAGACTCATTCTTTCCATTCCAATCCACCTATCCCACCTACCCCAGAGGAGGTGCAGTTTTAAATGATGGGTGAGCTGCAATGAACAATAAGGAAGCCAGGACCCACATTTTCCTCACAAACCCCTGAGAACTCTTGACATCCCCAGGCCCAGAACTATCTCCCCAGAGTAGCCCCAGTAAAATTCTCCTTTTTGCATTGCAATCACTGAAATGTTGGTTTTAAATAAAAATCAGGGTCTCCCTGGTAGTGCAAGGGGTTAAGTCTCAGCCTATAAAGCTATCCACAGCCACTGCAGCATGAGTTCAATCCCTGGCCAGGCCAGGGATCTTCCCACATGGCGCAGCAGACCTCTCCTGCCTCGCCCGCTGCTCCCCTCAGCAGTGTATTTCAGTCTGCCTGTTCTGCTCCCCACTCTGCCTCTGGTGAATCCTCTCACCACCACCACCACACACACACACACACCTCTGGCCTGCACTCCAGCTCTTGTATGCACAAATAAATAAATCTTTAAAATAAATAAATAAATAAAAATCAGATTCCTGGGCTCCATCTCAAATCAGTGAATCAGAACTGCTGGGTTAAGAATCTGCATTTTAAACAAGCATCTCAGACATGTCAAAATTTGAAACCCATACGTCTATGAAAATCAATGAGTGCCTGCTCTGTTCAATGGGCACACACCACATGGCCTCATTTTGCCACTGGTCATTTCATAAGTGAATAAAACATTTTATCTTTAGTACCAACTGCTTCAAGTCCCTTATTTATCAGTATGTCTCACAGTACCTACCACCACTTATTGAATGTTAGCTATCCAATTTATTAAATGACTCTGTAATTAAATGTAAAGTGACATTCTTCATTGTTGATGCACATTTCTCCCCCTGAAAGCAGCACAGAATTTTATTTTTCAGCCTCAAAAAGTCTACTTTCCAAAGTTGCCAGAAACTGCTAGAAGCTCTAAGAGGGCATCGAGGTGATATTGAAGGTTATTACCTTCCAACAGCTTCCCTCTTCCTTCCCTAGACAACCTAGAATTTATTGACTGTTCCTGGCCCTTGCCTCAGTTTGTGGGCTTCGTCTTTAGGTGACTCTACCCCAGCTCTAAAGTATGGCATGTGGCTCAAGCCTCACCGACTCAGCACAGTCCCATCTGTTATTCAGTGATGCACCATGTAACAACACTTCTGTCCATGAAGGCCTTCTTGAATGATGGTGGCCCCTCTAGATAAGCTAGCTGTGTAATAGGCTACACCATCTTGGTTTGTGTAAAAGCACACTATGATGTTTGGACAATGATGAAATAGCCTGCTACAGATTTCTCAGAATGTAGTTAAGTCACTCGTGACTACATTCAGGATGGGCATGACTCAATTAAGGCGGATGAGATATAAGAAGAGATTGACTGGAAACTTCTGTAGAATGAAAATTTCTGCATAGGAAGAGAAAGCATATAACCCTGGCAGCCATCGTATACCTTGACAGGAGGCAGCCTATCTTGTGGTCGAAGGATAGAAGGTACAAGGAAATGGAAAGAAACTGAGTCCCTGGTGAACTCACTGAAGTGATGAGTCTAACCACACACAAAGCTGTATTTGCTTCAGCTCTTCTTGTTATGTGAGGCAGTAATCCCTTCCTATCATTTAAGTCCTTTTGAGCTGAGTGTTCTCATACATGGAACCAAGAGCATCCTGAGTGATACAGGTAAGGACCACATTTATCTTCCTCATCACTGTATCCCAATAGCACCTACTGTAAAGTAGACGACTATGATATATTTTGAGAAAATAAATGTACTTCAGTTGTACACTCTTGTTTTCCTAGTGGACTAAGTAATGATAATACATTCAGAAGCTAGCATGGTTTGTTGGAGAGCACTGCTTGTGATGTTCAATATATTAAGCTACAAACTCATGTACTGCATTTAAGTGCTGTTAGCGTTTCTGGGGATATAGAGATTTTTAATGTGGAAGATGAAAGGAATTCATATTTGCTGACTACCTGAAATAGTCCAGACTCTGTATTCATTCACATAATGTTTTTCAATTACCCTCACATAAACTGTAATATATATATATATATATATATATATATACATATGCATATGTATATAATTGCTATTAATATTTAAAACAAACAAAATTATCTCAGGGTGATTAAATGATTAGACCAAAGACACATAAGTGAATATGTGGGGAAATAGAAATTTGAACTCAGGCTCATGCCCTTTTGGTGCCCACGCCTGAGAACCTCACAGTCTTTTCAATCTTCACTGGTGACCTGGAGCGAAGAGAGCAAGGTTAGGGGAGTGAAAAACTTCATAGCTTATCCTCCAGAAAGGGAACTCAGTAATTCATTGTTCCAAGGTCACCGAAGGGAAAAATAGAAGCCTTTGCCTCAGAGAAATAATAATGTTTGCTACTTACAAAGCTTTATGTCTTGTTTGAAAATTTAATTGGAGTTGGTTTTTAGCTTCTGTAACTGCCAAACGACCAAGAGGTCGGTTGCCCCCTGTGGGGTTTTTAGCCAATTCATGAGGGTTATTTCACTTGACAAGGGTCCTATTTTAATGGGAAGGGTTGTCATGTCCCATTCACATCCTGGTTTTGATCTCACTGCAGGAAATTTGGTTCAACTCTTCTCCTACTCTTAAAACTGTCCCTTCCCACAGCTTTCTTTACTCAGTTCCACTTTGATATGCAGAGAGTTTGCTCTGGTCAAGCTCTTTTCTGCCACACTAGATTTTCCCCCAACACCTGAAGGTGCTCTTTGTCTTCCAGGAGTGTGGGGAGTGCCAGACTCCTCAGCAGCCACAGCCAGCTGCAGTGGGATTGCAGGCAGTATGGTAAAGGGTAAAGAACAGATCAGTCCTAACTTACCAGCCATCACCACCCAACACCCTCCCTATTCAACAAGACTATTATGTGCTGTGCTGCTCTACTTAGCAGTGGCTTTAATTTCTTCTCAGCAGCAGATGCCATTGTTCTGTGGCAATTAAATGTCTGGAAATGAGTCTCTGGATAGCCTGCTATTGAGCCAGGAGGCACATCAGCCTGGCTTTTCTTCTCAGGAGGAGGTAACCAGAGCTTGATGCCTTCATTAGTACTGATGACCACAGAGCTTGGGGCACCAGAAGTTAGAGGAAGGCTTGGACACAGGAGAAGGATGAATAGGAGAGAGATATGAACAAAGGAAGGAGGGGATTAGTAAAAAGATGAAGATGGTTTGTCGAGGTGCAAAAGCATGACTTTCAGGACCCTAAGCAAGTCTGTTCTCCTCCCTCTTAGTTGTAGTTACTCAAATCTTGTCACAAAGGTTTACTGGGTGAATGCCTTTCCTGGTTTACTCCTAGTAATTTGAGTATAATAAAAATCTCACTATTAGTATAGCTCATGCCTGGAAGTAGTTTACATTTCATAAGACCATGTTCCTGTGTAAGTGCAGTGTTCCCTAATACACTTTGACTTACAACTTCCCCATCCCCTTGCCAAGTTATCTCAGTTAACATGTGCTGGTTTCTGCCTTAGACTCTTTGTGTTTTCAGCTACTTACTAAGACTAGAGAATCATTCAGATTCCCAGAACAGCAGTGTCCACAGCAATGCACAATTCCAAGGGACATCCCTGATGCCAACCAGATTCCCTGGAGTTGTAATGCACAGACTGAGTGTTATTCTGTGCTAGTCCATCTGCCACATCCCCTATTGTGGGTTGGGGGTTTTGTTTCTTCATCTCAGATGCTGGCTAAACTCCCATCTCAACGGATCACTATGTCTGCTTCATCTTGTTCAGAAAAGTGCCTGTTATGCTGTTCATATCCATGATACTGAAGTTGACCTGAATCAGACAAAATCCTCTAATATTGCTCCTCCCGCAACTCTGTCTCCCATCAGAGATCAGCATTAGACTGTGGCTGAGTCAGCTCTCCTCTAAATTTTTATCTCCTACAGCCTGAGACTCTCTTGCCCAGCAGCTAGGCCCTGAAGATCACGGTGAGTCTGAGATCAGCTTGCCTTTAGGGTTTTCCTCCTGACCCCATCACCCCACAGGAAGCCGCATGACCCAGCCTTGGACAGACCTCTTCAGGCCATCCCCCTGTTAAAACTCTCCAATGGCTTATTATTGACCCCAGCAAGAAAAATAATGAAAAAGATGAACTGAGAGGGAAAAAAGTCTGATGAATTTCAATCAAAAATAGATGCTCTAACAAATAAAAATGACAAATCATTGGTTAAATAAGAGCGAAGATAAATATAGAACAATCATAATATATTTGCATAGATGTTATTTCCACATATAACTATAAATTATATATCTAAAACCTCAAATTATAAACCTTAATGCAATTTAACTATATTGAAGGCTTTATAAATGGCTCAAGCAGAGGAAGAAACTTGGAAAAGATGTGAACTGCAACAAGAGTGAAAGAAATTTTAGAAGTTTATGAAGGAATAACCTCTGGGGAAGATGCCTTCAGGTTTTATAGGAGAATCATTTCAAATGTTCAAAGAAAAGAAAATCCTTATCATCATCTTGTTACTATTTGAATGATTCTTAAAGTGTCAACAAAAGTGAGACTTTGCATTTTGTTTAGTAAGGTAGCATGACTGACAGTAAATTTTGATTGAATTGTTTTAAAAATAAAACAGTCAGACTTATAAATATGTCACTTATAAATATAGATGCCAAATATACTGAAAATAATAGGTAATTAAATTCATTGCTATTTTAGAAGAACACATTTTGTTAAGGTTTAATATAAGAACATATGTTCAAATAGTGGAATACCTATGAGTGTAACTGATGATATTAATAGACTAAAGAAAAATTATGCATTTGATAGTTCAGATTTTATTTCAATTTTTAAAGATGATTACTAAAATAAGAGTGGAAGAATATGTCTTTAATATGATAAAAGAATTGCAAAGCAAACATCTCTTCTAATGGTAAAAATGCTGTCTTTGTTCCCAAGTGAAACATAAAGAACTCTCCCTTTACTACTACTCTTACTAGGATATTTTAGCCACTGTAGTAAGACACAATTAAACTAGATTTATAAAAGGAGAGAAATGTTATCAATTCTTATACAGAGTTTTCTAGACAGCAAGAAATCAGGCACTTTTACAATCTGATAAGAATGTGATCAAATATTTCAGGACAATTTGATAAAGGGTATCAAAAATCTTGGACAGATAGATGAAATTCTTTCATTTCAGACAAACAAGAGTATATCTGAATTTACTTAATGCAAAGTTTTCAACACTTAATAAATACAAAGAGATATGATGACATTATGACATAAAATGTATGTAAAGACCTATACAGAGAAAGATCTATAAAGAAAATAAAAGAGAGCAACATTTTAACAGTGACTCTGGGCAATGAAATTACTAAAGTAGCATTTTCAACCATGACCCATAAAAATATAAAATGAACACATGTTCATGTTTTTGTTCAATTTACTAAATAATGAGGGAACTAGTAAGGTATTAAGACTGATTCAAAGAATGTTTGACGAACTACATATTAATAGGGAATTTAACAAAAGAATGCTAGGATCCGATTGCTTGGTCAGATGCTACATAGTTCATATTCTACGACAGTAGATGTTTATGGATATTGTATTTCCAACTAGATAGAAATTATTTGAGTCTCTACTGGACAAGAATCTACAAGTGAACTTAAAACTTGACTAGATCTGATGCTTTAATCAAACACTTTCCCTAGATTTTGTTGTCCAAATTGGCAGTCACTAGTCACATATGACTTTCAAACATTTGAAATACATACAGTTAGCCCAAGATGAGATGTGCTGTAACATAAAATACAAACCAGATTTCAAAGACTTAATTCAGAAAACTAATATAAAATGTCTCCTTATTAATTTCTTATAAAATTACATACTAAACATAATATTCTGGCCATAGAAGGTTAGATAAATTATAAACTTAATTTTACCTACATATTTTTATGTCTTTAATATGACTATTAGAAAATTTTCATTATGTAGTTTGTATTTGTGTTTCATATTATGTATTTACTAGTTTCAGATACTCCTTGGATGGTCTTTTTGCCCTCATATGATGTTGAAAAGAAATGCCACCTATATTTATGTCTCATTTTCAAGTTTCAAAATAATTTTTAATATGGATAATTTTGGTAACATGGATAATTTTTTTCATTTTTTTGTAATTTTATAAGGTCTCTATCAAAATTTTATCTATCTCATCCTTCTGCTTATAGGGGGAAATACCCAAGTCAAGAAATAAAATACACACAGAGCAGGATTTTGAAAGGACTCTAATGGCATGCTCAACTATGTTAGTGCCAAAGTCCTCCTGTGAGTTATTTTCACTAATGGTTTTAAGCAGTGAAGCATCTCCTAAAGTCTATTTCAGAGAAAATGAGAGGAGCCCAGGGCATGAGTTGTGGAAATCTCATCTTGTGAGAAGGAGCCTCACTGTACATTTCTGAGTGGCGTAGCCTCTCTGAGGGGCTCTCAATCCAGGTGGCCCAGAACTAACCACACAGGTGGATCAGGGAGTGATGGGAACTTTAGTTGCTCAGTGTTGGTGGTGGATAAGGTGGGAGATCAAGACACACTACATGTGTCCTCTATAGTGTCCATTTTGACTGAAGAGTCAAAGAGGGTCACAACCCAAGAAGTAAGAGAGTTCCAGGGCTCCTCACATCCTACACAGTTAATATTTATCCTGTTTGATAGTCTGGGTATTATAGATTCATAGGTGCTAATGCACTTTAATGGGCAATGTTGAAGATTCTTCAAGGGCTGCTATTTCACAGCATCCTCCTTTTGGGGAGGTAAAATTTAGGGACAAAATGTCAAGACACTGGAATTTGTGTTCTCGTTTCTTCTATTAAGAATAAGTAGAATGTAGGGCCTCCCCGGTGGCGCAGCGTTTAAGCGCTGCGCTGTGGAGCTGTCGGCAGCGGAGACGCGAGTTCGACGCCCGGCCAGGGAGAATCCCACATGGCGCTGCAGACCTCTCCTGCCTTGCCCGCTGCTCCCCTCAGCAGTGTATTTCTGATCTGCCTGTTCTGCTCCCCACTCTGTCTCTGGTGAACCCTCTCACCGCCCCAAGCCTCTGGCCTGTACCCCAGCTTGCATGTATAAATAAAAAACAAATCTTTATTAAAAAAAAAAAAGAATGAGTAGAATGTAAACCCTTAAGTGCGTGAAGATAACTGCTCCACATCTAGAAACCAAGATGACCTGCAATCTCAAATCTGTTACCTTGGGTTTTTCTAGTTTATGACCATTTTCTCTAAACTACATAAAACAAAAATTAATAATGGTATCCCTAATCTCTTGGAGTCTTTTGTGTGTATGGGGGGAGGGTATAATTAATATAGAAAAATAAATAATAAAACTAAAGTGAAAATTTGCCTTAAAAATAATTATCTCTCCCTCCCTTTGTACAGAGGGAATTTTTTTTTTTTTTTTTAGTTAGACCTAGTTGGAAAAAGAGATTTATCCATGTTCATCTTCTCTTTGAATTTTGAACTTTAATTAATAGCCCAAATTTTCAAGTTCACTTAGCAAACTGTAGATCAGTTGAGACTGCTTCACTGGAAGCTAAATGGAAAGTGTCCTCTCTATATATGCCTGTGTTTAGAGGCAGAGAAAAGCAGGCTCCACAGTTGTTTCTGAACTGTAGAGGCTCTGCTTCTTGTAGAGTGGTGGAACCACGCACTTTGCTTACCCTATTTCCACGCCTCCATAACATAATTCCATTTATCCTGTGTGCCCCTTAATTTTTCCTAACCCTTGTCCTTTAGTGCTCCAATACAGTGGTTCTCAAAGTCTGATCCCAGCCCCACCTAATGCAGGGTAGAACCTGAGCTGCCAGGTGAAGACATGTACCACAGAAGGCAGGTGAGCCCAAGGGGAAGAAGGGATTGATTCCTTCTTGGCTTTGGATTGCAAAGCCAAGAGATTTGAGAGACTTGGAGACACATGTTGAGACATGTAGAGATGTTTGGAAGAGACATGAATGAGAGCTGACAATGGCTTCTGTTACCTCGATTTGTACTTTGCTTTTGCTCCTTTTATCCCCAGATTCACCAGGCCCCTTTAGCCCCTTCCAATGCTTCCCCACCAAAAGGTGCCTTAGATTTATGGTAATTGGGGGGGCCTCAGCAGCCCTGCTTTGGGCCATCCCTATATGGCTGGACATTTACCCACAAAGAGATGATAACTTCGGGTATTTTATTGGGAAACTATTATTTCTTTTTTTCTCCCTCCATGCACATTAATCCCATTAAAGTCCTTTTACACTAAGAGTATGTACTGTCTTTGTGTGCACACGTGGCCGGACCCCTATTGAGCACCCAAGTTTGGGGGTCCCAGGATTCCTGCATGTTAACAGTACCCAAGATCCTCTCAAGGTCATATGAGGTCAAAAATATTTTATAATATACTATTTAAATGTAGTAATTAAACAAATAATAATTAATGACATTTACTTATTAAAATTTATTAAATTAATATTTAATAAAACTATTTTTATAATACTACAATCTCACTTGCTTTTTTGTACAATGTTAACATTTACACTGATGGTGCAGAAGTAATGGAGGGTAAAACTGCTAGTGCCTTGTGTTAATCCTGGACCACACCAACAATCTCTGCATCCCCATGATTGTGCATTCAATTTCACTTAAGAATGCCCTGGATAAAACTGAAAAACTATTAATTTTATTAATTTGATCCTGAACATATTTCCTTTTATTATTCAGTGTGAGAAAATAGGAAATACAGAGAAAGGACTTCTACAACTAAACAAAGACAGTTTTTTTTTTTTTTTTTTGCAGAAAAACACTTGTGCAATGAACTTTTTGCACTGGTACATTAAAACCCATTAGTCTGCAGACTAAAATCCATTAGTCTATATTCATACTGTCACATTAAAATCCATTAGATCCATTAGTCTACTTTCAATGGATCTTCTACTCGTGTTCTGGTTTTTGAAACAGCATGCATTGGTCATTTGGAAAATATTTGTTCATTGACTTTCCAAGTCTTCCAAATATTGACTCATTAAACTTGAGATTCCACAAATTTAAGAAACTGCTAAGGATTTTTGTGAAATAACAGGGGAGCTTACAGTGATCTGAAAGGGTAGTAAACTATTCAGACTTTTTTAAGCTACATTATCTGTGTGAAGCAAAACATTCTTCAAATACCTCAACCAAAATAATATAACTCAACAGACTGAAAGCTGAAACAGGTATGAAAATCCAGCTGTCTCCTATTTTTAAACAATAAACAGAATAAGAAGACACATACATAAAGGTCTCTGCATTCACAATAATTTTTTTTTAAGATTTATTTATTTATGCATACAAGATGGAGTGTAGGCCAGAGGTATGGGGTGGTGAGAGGATTCACAAGAGACAGGGAGGGAAACAGAACAGGCAGATAGACTGAGTACACTGCTGAGGGGAGCAGCGGGCAAGGCAGGAGAGGTCTGCAGCGCCATGTGGGATTCTCCCTGGCTCGGTATTGAACTTGTGTTGCGTTGGCTCTGGATAGCTTCATAGTGCTGTGCTTAACTACCAGGGAGAGCATAAAGTGTTCCTGACACCAAAAACATTGAAAACTCATGATCTGGTCAACCCTGTATTATCTGAGAACCTCTGTTCACTTCTAGTATATGTTGTTCACTCTTTTTCTAACATTATCTAACACAAAACTTCTCAAACCTAGATGTGCATGCAGATCACCAGGAAAAGTGCTAAATAAAATGTAGGTTCTGATGCTGTGCACACAGAGGGGGACCTGAGCTGCATTTCTAACAGTCTTCTCAGAAGATCCCAAGCTTGCCTGCCCGTAGTCCCCTCTCACCCCTCCGATGGAGGAGATATAATGCAAAATAAATAAGATTAGAACTAGACCCATACAAGAAAGTGGGGGTAGAAGAAATCAACATTACCATTAGCACAATCCCTAAGTGCCAGCTCCTAAATTACAAAGCATAGGTAGGAGCTAAACAGCAGTCTAGGGGCAAAGATAAGGAGATTGAGCCCATTGTAGAATCTCCGGTCTCTTTCCTAATTCTAGTTAGCCAGCAAACAGACAGCCATCCTCGGAGATGAGCCCCTCCCAACTGAAAGAAGGCTTTATCAGTGCCATCCCTGCAAGAATTCGGGGCAGCCATTTCTATGCCCACCTGTGCCTATGCAGGTGCTTTCCTTCACCAACTCTGGCACTCTGCAGGGCAGCCGCCTGCCTGTCTGCCCATGACCTGCACCATGCAGGCCTCTCTCAGCAAACCTGCGCCCTCAGAGGGGCAGCTCTTCCTGTCCACTTGTGTCTGTACAAGTGTCCTATACTTGTCCTAATAAACCTGCTCTTTAAGTATAACTGAGTCTCTGTCTCGTGGAGAAACTTGTCACGTGCCACCGAAGGGAGCTCTGGTGAAACCTTTCCCAGAGTGAACCCAAGGACCCCGCTCCACTCTCAAATCCATCGACTCTAAAATGACATCACCTCTACCCCCCCCCCCCCCGAGTAGCACAGGTCTGTCTCATCCAGTGCCACTCACATGGTCCTCATCATTGGCTGCTGTGACATCTGAATTGTTATCTCACTTCTATTATTATTATTGCTACAGGACAGTGTGAAGGACACCCCAGGACCCCAAACCTGCCCACTCTAGCTTCTGCCACCTACTTCATCAAGACAAAACATACTCTAGTGCATAAGATCTTTAATGGAAAGGAGTTTTAATATAATTAGTGTGCAACAAAGAAAAGACAAAGAATACAGTTTCCAAATCAAGCACCTGAAGTTACCCATCCCCTCAGGGGTAAATGCCCAGCCAAACAGGGTTGGTCCAAAGCAAGGCCACTGACCCTAAAGCTTGCCATAAATCTAAGTCACTTCCTGGTGGGGATCTATAGAAAAGGGTCAGGAAAAGCCAGACAAGTAAGGAAGGAAAAGAGCAAAATCAAGATAAACGTTGCCATTGTTAACCTCCCCACGGGTCTCTCACCCACATGTTTCAGCCAGTTTAAGACCTAGAAGCAAGTGCAGCTTCTTCACATATTTCTCTGCTCCTTGTGCCTCCTCCAGGTCTCCTGGCTCTCCATCCTTCCTTCCTTCTTCCAAGCTCCTCTCCAGCTTCCCTCCTCCCTCCTGTTTAGCTCCAGGCTTCCTTGGGTGGGGCAGGGAACCTTGAACCTCCCCTTTCCCTGGAGACCACTCTTTTACATTATGACCATTATTACTATTGCTTGCTCATATTTATCAACATGGCACTAGATATCATGCTATAACTTTGTATGTATTATCTCACTGAATGCTCACAGTATTCCTATGAAGTAGATTCTGTTACTATACCTAATGTACAGTTTAAGAGACCAAAAGGCTAAGTGATTTGCTGAAATCACAAATTTGGAAGAGCCAAGATGTGATATCATATCTGTTTAGTTTCATGGCCAATGCTACTAGTCACTATATTTTATTGACTTGCTTAATTTTATTTTCATAATACAGGTTTTTTTACTGTATAAGCCTTGAATTTATATTTTATACTCCTTGGGAGTCTAAACGTAAGTGCTATTGCTATCTCACTTCTCTTTACATTTCGCTCTGCTTTTTGCAGATATCTATAATGCATACATAAATCTTTTGTTGCTGGAGTTTCGTAATTGCCATGTTCTTGTAGGTCTCTGCTGAGGATTTCCTATCTAGTCAATCCTTTCAGAAGTTTTATATTGACAGAAGGGTAAAGGGAAGCAGGAAGAAAATTCCCACCAGGAAGAGGTGAGAAAAAGAGTTGAAATTTGTGAAACAGCATGAAATGGCAATGAGGCATGAAAGGAGAATAGGCAGAATATTTGAAAATTTTTTTGGAAGTCATCCATTCTTATTTTTAACTTCAAATCAATTCATAGACTGTACTTCAAAGAGTTTTTTGAAAGCCCAGTGTCAACTTTTGCTTCCTGTAAAGCTTCATCAGGAAGCCCAAGTGCACTCTTAAGGGAGAAGAAAATAGCAACAATTAGCATTTGTATAGGCCTCTTAAAGTTTATAGAGCTCCTCTGCTTACATTAACTCATTTGATCCTCCCTGCAATCTAGTGAAGTAGGTATTATTACCTTTCTATTAAAGATAAAGACACCAAGCCTCAAGGCACCTTCCCAGGTACTCCAGACCACTTATCTATTGACTAGATGGAACAATCTATCCCTATCCTATGTTCCTTCCACTCCCAGTAGTAGCATTATTGGCACAAAGCCACTATAAAAATATACAGTTACCTTACATATTAGACTGGAGCTCACTGAGAATAAGAACAGTAACTTTTTATCTCTGCATGGCACTAGAAACAATTCACAAATATTTAATCTATCACACTTAACAAAATTATTTTGGTCACTACCTTCCATTTTCTGCCCATCTTTACATGGAGCCAAATTTATTCCTTCTATGTTCATTGTCAAAGGGAAAAGGATTGTTCTTATTAAAATAGAAAAGTCTTTATTCAGGACTATTGTGGTATGTGCTGCAACTACTACAATAGGGTTGTGCAGTAGTGGGAGGAGATTGAGCTGAACTCTGAGTATCAAGAGGAAATACAGGAATTGATAGTTAAGCAGAGGTAGGGGGTGGTTTAGGGAAGGAGTCTATAGATAAAAATTTAGTAACAGGGCCTCCCTGGTGGCACAACAGGTTAAGCACAGTACTATGAAACTGTCCGCAGCTACTGCAGCACGAGTTCGATACCCAGACAGGGAGCTTCCCACATGGCGCAGCTGACCTCTCCTGTTTCACCTGCTGCTCCCCTCAGTAGTGTATTTTGTAGTGTATTTCAGTAGATCTACCTGTTCTGCTCCCCACTCTGTCTCTGGTGAATCCTCTCACCACCCCACACCTCTGGCCTACACCCCAGTTCTTGTATGCATAAATAAATAAATCTTTAAAAAAAATTAGTAAGAGGATAGGGTTATCCTTTGCTAATTGTCCTAGTAGCAGTCTTACTAGAGTTGGGCCAGGGTGAGCAGGTATCACCTGGGAAGTGATGGAATATAAGAAAATTTGCCCTATTGAGGGTGGGCAACTCTCACTAGACCCACTTGACACTAGGCTCTTGCGGAAGTGCCAAGAATAGGGCCTAGTTGAAAAAGAGTTCAGAGGAGTGTAACTAGTATGGTTAAGGAGAGAATCTTTGTCATTTGCTTATTAAATGAATAGCATAAGAGTGTAAAGCCTATAGAAACTTTGTTTCACTGGTTTTAGTCCTGTTTCTCAGTGTGTATGTGGTGTATGTGTGTGCTCACATGCATATGTATGGGGGTAGAGATTGAAATCAGCATCAGATTTTACAGATATGTATCCCTTTATCCTGATTAGCATTTAACCAATAACTTTTTTTTCCATGCTATTATCTTTAACCATGAAGGAAGCGGTTGAGATTATTTCTAATACCCCAGCTAGAATGAAATTTTATGTGTTAGAATTTTGCTTGTTTTTCTACTCAGCTTTGACAACAGTGGGGGTGAGGGGGATTTGTCTCCCCATCCCCACCCCACTCTATAATTATGTCTTCCATTCTTTGCTATGCACAAAAAAACATGTTCCCAATCATTTGTAAGTTTATATACAAACAGGTAGATGAATAAGAGAGAAATCCAAGAAGAAGGTTAATCGTAACATGTCTATTTAGTACATAGGTAGGAGACACCAAACTTGACTAACTTGCCCATGTGACTTCAGATACCATCTTAAATAGCTTAGCTAAAACAGAAAGACTTAGGGAGGTTCCCCAGGAAAGCACCATAGACAAAGGTATACAGATTTAAGTTCTGCCTTCTCCTGGAAAAGAGATAAGGAGATAAGGTCTTCCTGATATACACTTTACAGGGAGAATTTTACATGTAAATATCTTTTTAAAAAGTAAAGTCCATACAGTCTTCAGAGTCCGTACCATGAAATCAAACTTTGCCAAAGACCTATTTTGGGGTGGCAGATTTTTGCTCTCCTACAACTTACGTGTGCCAAGTTGGCAAAATCACAGTGCATCTGTATTTCTATTTAGGCTAAAATTTGTGTCCCTTTCCTCACATTTCATTGATAATATTGAATACCATTTGACAAATATTTACCATGTGCCAAACATTTTGCATATATTATCTCTAATCCTCATAAAACTTTGCAAGACATAATTATCCTCAAGTTGCTAATGACAGAATTTAGATCAGAAGGAATGATCAGTTAGTACCAGAATTGGAAGTGACTCCAGGTTTACTCAATTCTGTATCATGTGTTTTCTGAATTCATCATGTGGTGATCTGGTTTATTTCTGGTCATACTTAACATGTGAGGACACAATGCAATTTATTCTTATTATAAAACAGAGCAATCCATGAATGACTCTTCCATAGAAATGGGTTTTTTTTTTATTATGCTTATTTTTTTTTTTTAAAGATTTATTTATATATGCATACAAGCTGGGGTGCAGGCCAGAGGCGTGGGGCGGCGAGAGGGTTCACCAGAGACAGAGTGGGGAGCAGAACAGGCAGATCAGAAATACACTGCTGAGGGGAGCAGCGGGCGAGGCAGGAGAGGTCTGCCGCACCATGTGGGATTCTCCCTGGCCGGGCGTCGAACTCACGTCGCCGCTGTCGACAGCTCCACAGCGCAGCGCTCAACCACTGCGCCACCAGGGAGGCCCTTATTATGCTTATTAACTGACCAGGCACAGGCCTGCCTATTTCTCTCTGCTTCCTATGAAGGGGCTTAACCTGTTATTTATGTAATAGAGGCGTCTCTCAATAAAAGGGGGAGATACCATGTTCCTCTTAGGATCCATGTTAGTAGCTGTAGAAAGACGCATAACCACATACCTGTGAGCTTCCATTTACATGCAGCCACCTTAGCTACTGGGAACTAGTGGGCAGAGCTGAGCAGCCAGGTGAAGCTGTATGGGATGGAAGACAGACAGACTCTGGAGAGACACGGAGAAGAGTGCTGCTTGCTTCTTGGCTTTGCACTTGCACCAGGGACTTGGGGTATATGGAGTAGAGACATGTAGAGACACTTAGAAGAGATTCATGGGCAGACTGACAATGGCAGCCATTACCTTGATTTGTACTTTGATTTTGCTTCTTGCCTTTCTCCCTTTTCCCATGGTTCCTTACTAGAAGGGCCCTTAGACTTGTGACAAGATCTCAGGCCTCAGTGGCCTTGCTTGGGTTCAACCCTGGGCATTTATCACTGGGGGTGGATAACTTTGGTTATTTTTGTTAGGAAACTATTATTCTTTGTTATTATCTGTCTCTCTATGCACATTAATCCTATCAAAGTTCTTTTACACTAAACATGCTTTATCTTTGTGCACATGGGTTGTCAGTCCCCTTTAGAGCATGCAAGTTTGGGGGTCCCAGGGTATCCTTCAATCTGTGCAGTAACATTTGGAAGTTGTATCTTACTAAGCAAGATGCTTGGGATCTTAGATTCCCCTGCAAGACCTGGAATCCTGGTTTTTACTCCATTAACTCATTCTTCATTTATTTTACAATGTAATCTGACCAGCAGTAAAGCAGCAATAGGTATTACTTTGGGGACTTCAGCTCATTCCTGCTTCATCTCGTAAGTCCTCACATGAAAGGATCCCCATCTATTTCTATGTCATTTCAGATTTTGAGCAGAAATAAGCTCTAAAGACTGCTTTTCTACCTCTTCACCATGTGGATGATGAAAGCATGACTTAGTGAAGTAAAATGACTTCATTTACAATGTGTGCCAAGTAGATAGAAGAGGAGGACTGAAATACAGGTCTACTGACACAACACATGGACCTCTTTCTACCATACCACACTGAATCCTGTAGATTCTTTTGTAACTCATAACCCAGGTGAGTCATTTTTGCGTCTCTGCCTCTCTCCTAGTCCCAATTTAACCAGCAGCCAATATGGCTGTGAGATTTTCCCAGCTGCGAGGGAAGCCTGACAAATGATGAACGCTGATCTAGAGCCCATTGTCCTTGATCAAACTGAAAAGTACCCTGCTGTCAGACAACCTGGTTAGAAACCCAAACAACACGAGGCAGCCAGTCCTGTCAGCTAGAGACAGGCGTCCTGCTGGCAAGCTAAATGTTTGGAGGCAGTTACATTTTAGCTTGTCTCAAAAACACAATTCCAAATGCTCTGAAGCCAAAAATATTGAACCAGAGAGCTTTAGTTTAGATGCCTCCTTCTGTCACTGAGAATTTCAAAGGTCATATCAAATTGAGGTAGAATATGTGACCATAGCTGGGACCCCATTTGAATGAAATATTGGGTGGGAGAAACCACTCAGTGGTAGACTTCTTATTCATTCTTCTTCCACCTACATTTCATATTTACTCCCACCTTGCATGCTCTCTGCCTCATTATGACTTCCAGACTTTTGATCCCTTTCCATTACTTAAGGATCTAATTTCTCTCCCCACCTCTCTTACATTCCTGATCAGTCCAAACTACTCATCAGTATTCTCAGTCCTCTTAGTTCTTTGTCATTGTGCCTCCCACTCCAACTTTGCTAATTGCTATAGCTTGTCTTCTACTAGTCCTGAGTAGCTAAGTCTAATTGGGGAGACAGTGACAGTAATGGACTCACTGCAAATTCTTATTTTTTTTCCTTCTAAAAGATTCCTGATGCTCTTCAGAATTTATCTCAATCATTTCTTGTTGCCTTCCTCTTGTGTAGTAAGTCAAATATTTATCATTTTCTAAAAGTCCTGCCAGTTACACTGAGCCCTTCTGCCAAAAGTCACCTCAAGAAAGTTAATTTTATCATGAATGACAAATAGTTATGGCACCTAAATGGAAGGACAGTCTAACAGGCCTAACTAAAACAGACTGTACCAGGAATTTGTGCATATCTTGAAGTCAACCATTTGTTAGATGGGTTATCACTGAGGTGTTTAGCTATAAAGACATTTCATATGGAAGGATGGTAAGCTGACCTAACCAAAGCTACTCTTTGAATATTGTCTCCATCCCAAGCATTGAAGTTATCTTTCTGAAAACTGTCATATTTAGAAAAAAATCAGTCTTTAAGATTAAGATGCTATCATCAATGCAGAGAAAGAGGGAAAGCGGTTTCAATATGAAACCATGGCATATAAAAGACTCTTACCTCCATGACGCAATCATATGAAACAGCATTAAAACTTTTCTCTTATAAACTTTTTCTCTGAATCCCAGTTTCATTATATGAGAAACATTGCTATGTTTACATGACCTGCTGAGGCAGATTTCCCCACATATTTTATGCCATGAAAAATTTCAGCCTCTTAAAACTTTCAAACTAGCCTCTCCTGATTGAAATATAATGCATTCTGGTCTCTGTTCTCTTGTTGCTTTGCAAGTCACAGAAAAATAATGGCCTGATCCTTACTGGAAATACAGTGCTGGGGTTCTAATCATAACAGCCTGGTTTGGTCTCCAGTCAACGTGTTAGCAGGCAGAGCCTAAGAGGAACTTGTCGTACACCCCCCTAGTCATGTGATGCAATCCATACAGCATCTGTGTTGTCCATACACTGATGCTTTGGGTAAGAATGCGAGAGTTATGGAACTTCCAAATATATAAAGTAGTTTGAGAGCTTCCTCCAAGGAATGGGCAGTACAAAGTCAGGAATAAGTAAGCAGTGTCAGATGCAGTCAGTGGGAAACTGCATAAATTTCACTGAGTTACTTCATTCTGGTATGACATTTAAAACCTCCTCTGGTTTTCTTTTTTTTTTTTTCCCACAACTTTGGAGCAGGATGCCAGTTCTTTAAAGAATCAGTTCTCAAGCTACATAACAATATATGAAGTTTATGTTACAGGCATGCTGTACTTTTCCTCACAAACTGTTTCAAAGAAGTTCTTTTTACATCAGAATTTCTCTAATTGAAATCTATTTAAAAGTAGAAGAGTGGAATGTTCTGTAAATAGTTAAGAGTATTTGTATAGTTAAGAGTATTTCAGTATCTGAATACTGAAAATAATTCTGGAACATGAATTATACATTCTGTTATCCATTCTGACACTCCCTAGCTGCATATTCATTTCTATGGACAAGTCACAATCTATAAAGATGTTTAATTAGTTCACTATAAAATAAGAACATAAGTTAGCTAAACTCTATTCAGTCTTACAAATCCTTTGACAAATATTCAGTGTATACATATTTAGTGAATTTAGCTTGGGAATGTTAGAGTGTGTTAAAAACATACCTCAACTATATTTTCTTCACTAATTTTCTAGAATTGGCACCTCACCTATTTTTTCTCCATGAATAGAAATATTTAGCAAAGCTGTATTTCCTCACACTGATGAACTTTGTGTAACCCCAGCTAGAAAGCAATACTTTTCCTCTCCTAAGTAACTTTGTTTTTCCTCCACTAAATATCTTGAGAGAAACAAATCTTTTGGTTGTAAGGAAACTGAAGACTACAGCAAACCTCCAATCAATTGGGTCAGACATGAGAGAAAAGATTCCCAGTAAAAGGCTGCTGGTCAGAGGGACCTTGACATTCACTGCATTAAGCCTAATACCCAATTACAAAACAAAGCAGAGGATGTGGGAAGTTTGTGTAAAAGTGATTCTTTATCCCAAATCAGATTCCTCGTGGAGGACCAGCGTTCTAGGAGGCATTCTACTTAGGTGAGCTAGTGGACCACAACTGTGTGACCATCCAGTGGTGCTCAGTGGGAAAAAAAATACTTTCAGAGGGCAGGTAAATTCTACAGGACTACACACTTGTTTAACATTAAACTTATGAGAACACAGTTCTTCTCGAGTGGGTTTAAAATCATGTTCTATACCGTATTGTAATCCACAATAACTCTGTTAGTCAGCAAGCATACAGCTTGCAGGAGCTGTATGTCTGGAATTGTTATTTGAGCTGTAAGTAGAATGATAGCTGCAAAACTGCAAGCTTCTAGCCCTGCTGAGAACACCCAATAATTCAGTCTAACACCTAATATAATACCAATACAAATAAATACTTACTGTGACCTAGGAAAATTTACTTAAACTCACTTTGCTTCCACTGCTTCATCTGATAAAATGGGAATAATAATAATGTATATTGTTAAAGTTACAGGGAGGATTAAATTAATTATTAAAGACAAAGTACTCAATAAATGTTAGCCTTTATTATTTGGGATATATATACATAAAAGAAGTGACATTTTATAATGAAATGGTAAGTTATCCACTATAGACAAGTAAGAAAAAAATAAGGAATGATATTAAAATGGTTCTCCTATGGTGAAATAGACAGACAATAAAGAAAGAATTGAATGGAGAATCATCAGTGTGGGTTGATTGGATAGGACCTGAGAGGATGAGTGGGAGGTGGCTGGGCAGATGGAGAGGGTAACAAAATGGGAAGTTATGAATGATTGAAAGTTCAACATCAGTTTACTACATGCATGAACCTATAGGCTCTCCAACCAACTTTAAAGGTGCTGTCAAGGGCCCCTCTGGTGGCACAAGGGGTTAAGTCTCAGCACTATGAAACTATCAAGTAGCCACTGCGGCACGAGTTCGATCCCCAGCCAGGGAACTGACCCACATGGCACAGCAGACCTCTCCTATCTCACCTGCTGCTCCCCTCAGCAGTGTATTTCAGTAGATCTGCCCATTCAGCTCCCCACTCAGTCTCTGATGAATCCTCTCACCCGTTCCCCACACCTCTGGTCTACACCTCAGCTCTTGCATGCATAAATAAATAGATCTTTTTTAAAAAAAAAGGTTGTCAAAATCTACACAGTGAATGATCAAATGAATAGAATGCTGCATAAGTTACTGGAAGAACTATTCTCATATAAAGACTATTCTCTGCTGTGTGTACCCACAGCAGCACAGCACCTCATTTTTAGAATGCAAGTCCAAACAAGTCCAAATTACAGCTACTACAGTATTTCAGAATCAACAGGAAAGTATGATATCCTAATAATTTTGAAAATTTGTTTTTAATAACACTAGATTACATCCTAAAATTTGCCCAGATGCTCTCAAATATAATCAAGTATGCTAAAATATAACTAAGGCAAGAGAACATTTAATAATTAATTGCCTCATGGCATATATTTTGAGATAGATGCATCCCCATCAAGTAGACCAGCACACACACCAGCAGTGATACAGAAAGTGGGGCTCAGGAAGTAGAAAAGAGACTGTGGCACTAGATGACAATCAAACTCTCAAGGTCACTATGAAGAATAAGAGGGACTAAAACACCAACATAGGAGAGACTGCATGTCTCCAGGTATCACAGCGATGTGTTAGATGTATTTAACACCTATTGGTTTCTAACCGTGTGACATGATTAAGATTCAGAAAAATTGGAAATAAGCATGTTTATTCTAATTGACTAATCCATATTATACAATAAAGATGGCATCCTTGTACAGTATAAAAGGAACATAAAGGATCACTCAGTGTCCCTGTATCTACTGGGAGGTAGATGCAGGGTAAACAAAGTATGACAACTGCAATCATTCAAACAGTATGCAACTGGAAGATCCTCCTGCTATTTTCAGAAATTGTCATCTTTGGACAAGATAAGGGAATTAGTGTTCTAACTCCTAGATTATGAACCACAGCCCAGGTATACATATATACTAGAATCCACGATGACTAGCTTCCCTGCATCATTCATAATGTCCTCCTTTCACAGCAGAGAGATATGCAGGGACCATCTGATCAATCACACTTTTTGAAAACCCTTTCTCTTAGCTTTCTGTGCACACAAATAAACACACACATATCTATGCCAATGGCATTTCTTATTCTGGTGCATGAAGAAAAAGTTACAAGTTTGCTCTACAACTTCACCCATAATCCTGCAAGAGGTACATGTGGTAGAAAATTAACTGCAAAATGATGGAGTTGTACATGAAACCCTGAAAGAATCTGTCCATGTCTCTTCAGAATCGCCCAGGGCAGAGACATTGGATCAACTGTGTTTGTCTCTCATGCACCTGTTCTCAGCACTAGAACAGGAACAATCCTCCAGGCTAGAATGTGACATTCTAGAGGCCAATCCAATTGTACATGTTATATATTCCCTGCTCCTCAAGCCATAGCCAATTTAACATTGCTACTTTTCAATAATAACTCCAAGAAGATAACTATTGAATATCCAAAATAGCCCAATATTTGCAGTGAGACATATAAGGAAAAAAAACAAAATTACATAGAGTTTGATAAGGAAAACACCTCCTTAAACAGAGAATTAGAGGGTAGTGAGTGCCTCACATGAGGAGTACCTGATGCCTTGAGAACACGGGCTGTTTCAGTCCAGAAGGGGCTTTTCAAGCCTAAAGAAGCCTTAGAAGTGATTCTTAAGTTAAAGGATTAGAGGAATTCA
This sequence comes from Scalopus aquaticus, assembly GCA_004024925.1. Lineage (NCBI taxonomy): Eukaryota > Metazoa > Chordata > Mammalia > Eulipotyphla > Talpidae > Scalopus > Scalopus aquaticus. Next base: position 66,559 of record PVIJ01008893.1, read on the forward strand.
ATTGAGAGAAAGGTAGTGGCAGGAATAACAGTGCTTTAGGAAAAAGGAATATAAAGTATGAGAACAAAGAAGGTGGTAGGGAAAGATGCTTTATTCAAAAATTCCCATGCTAGAAAGCACTTTTTGTTTGATTACCCATCTGCCTACTGTGAGTTTGGTAATCACCAACAGAGCTCCAGCTTAGTCATCCCGAGTATCTTGCAATTAAGACTCAGACCAGGGACCTTGTCCAGTGCTTGAGTGACCCTGTGAGGTCTTCAACCAGCCAGCCAAATAGCTGGCATTTCTACTTTTCCTTCTATCATAGTTCGGGGAAGGTGCAGACTAATCAAATATATATAAATTGAATCATGGTTTAGGGAGGACATGGTAGGAATCTCTCAATAAATTCTTTCTTAATGCGAAGAATATGAAGAGTAGGATGAAGATTTTCATAATGTGACTCACCCAGTGCACACAATACCCCTCTTGTTTTTAGCAAAGTCTCTTTATAAGCCTGTCTTTGTGATTCATTCTGTTCTCCTCAATAAACCTGTCTGTTCTCCATCATTTATGATGGGAACACTTCTCTCAAATGCAGAAACATCTAAATTTTAGTTTATTAAATAACAGAACTGTGAAATATTTTTACCTTATGTAAATGGAGCCCAAGAAGAAACCTCTAAATAGAAATAGAGGGAACCCCCAGTGCCAAACAGGAAAGGGAGAAGAGAAGGGAGTACTAAAACATGGGTGAGAATCCTGGCATAGTTTCTCATCTGTGTTAACCAACCATCATAGAAATCTTTCTGCTCTTTTCCAAGTGCTTCTAGCTGACTATACGTGAGCCAACTAACCATCTCCTTACAGTACTGTCTGGGGATTAAAGGAGATGGCTGCTATGAAATATCGGGGCTTCCCTCTTGGGAAGTGAAGCAGAAGGTAGCAGGTAGGACAGGTTCTATCCTTCTAACATAGGAACCCTAACCTTAATGGCTATCTATCAATGACATGGCTGTCTTCAGGAAGCATTCAGAGCTTATTTGCAAACTATTCTTAGTATTACCCAGAATTCGAGATTCTACATATTCACCAACTGGATCTGGAACCTCTTTATATTTGACAGATACTGTTAGTAGTTAAACCAAAACCCATTTGCCCCTTTCACTCTAGGATATGTCAGATTTCTTCCATCTGCCCCTCCAGATCTTTTCTGTCCCTGTCCATCCTTCTGTCTCCCTCAAGACTCAGATCCATATGGACATCAAAAGGCTCATTTGACTTTTGACTTGTTTAGTTTGGCCAATAGGGAGCTCTGGAAAGTATGAGATGAAGAGTGGAAAGTGAGTGCAGACATTAGTCTCTCTTCTCTCTTTCTAGAGGTTGCCATCAGCTGATTGTACTCTTCCACCAAGTCACTGCTCCCTTCAAGATGGTGTTCCCTACCTGCTTTAGCCCTTCCCAGTTCTCATATTATTCTCTCTTCATGCCTTTAGATGTAAGAATCATTACCAGTCCCATATTACTATACCAATACTGAGGATGCTTAGACCCAGCCACACCATTGTGTGCAATCTGTTTATAATCTTAATATTTTCATTTGCATGTGCCATCTGTTTCCTGTTGGATGCTCACTGATATAGTTAGAGAGTCAAATCTGTTCAGAACAGCAATGGGATGATCTCAAAACCAAAAACTCAGCTTATCCAACTCCCTTGCAGCCAAGAGTGGTCATGTGAAACCAATGAAAGGCAACCAAAAGTTGGGAAGGAGTGGGAGACTTCTGGAAATGTTCTTTCAAAGGAGACAGTCTCGGCTGGCTTGACTCCATTTCTTTAGTACTTTACTTTCTTCTCTCATGGACCGTGAACATCATGTCCACATTCTGAGCATAAAATGAAAGCCACATGCTAAGGATAGAGGAGCAGAAAGCAAAGGAGTCCAGTAATCTGAAGACATTGAAGTGGTCATGACATAAGCCTGGATTTCCAATTTCCATATTACTTGTTACATAAGAAAAACAAATCCACATTTGGATAAGGCGTTGTGGTTGGGTTTTTGTCAATGCAGCCAATGCAATCCTAACTGATATTTAAAGCTTTCTCTATGTCATCTATATCTGTATCATCTAGAAGAGAGGAAAGAAAGGAGGAGGAGAAAGAGGGGGAGGAAATAAAGTAGGAGGAAGAGGGGAGGAAAAATCCCCCAAATAATCAGAGATTCTCCCTCAAGTATTCAACTGAGAATTCAGCAGCACGTGCATTTAAGGAAACTAGACTAGACTAGAAGAACTACCTGACATAAGGATTTCACACAGGGTCAGGAATAGTGACAGCCCTCGCCAACCACACAGGGAAATCTCATAATTCATTGGGCACTAGATAAAGTACTCATGCTTATATATGTGTATTTATGTGTGTGTGTATCACCATATATATATGGTCCTCATTTTTCTTCTGTTCTGATATCTCAAGCTTGGAACTTTGTTTACTGGCTTCTACCACCTTTGACAACACTTTCTATTTCCTGTTTACAGGTACACTGATCTTGTACCTCTTCAAACTACTCACCAGGGATTAGATCTTTTGTCTTGATTCTGGAATACTTTCTGATAAGCCTCCTGTGTGCCCAGTCCTTGGAAACAGCTCCAAATGTCTTGACTCTAAGAAAAACGTGGTACATGGCAAATTAATGTAGATCACTCATTGAGGCTGGAATCAGAAGATGTGAAATTATATCTCTATTTCTTTCTGCTTTGTGACCAGGGGCAAGTTAGTTAGTAATATCTCTTAAGCTCAGGTTTTATCATGAGAATAAATGGATAAATTGGTTTTACCTCTGCCTTAGAGTTGTCGTGAAATTCAAAATCAAATAAAAGTGCTTCTCATTTTTGAAAAACAAATTTCACAGTCAGCATACTAATGTCAGGATTATCACTGAAATCTTGGAGAGAGTGTGCCAGGGCTTTGGGTAGGAGCCAGGTGGCCTGGGCAATTGTGAGGCTAGAGGAGTCAGTTAACCTTCTGGCGCTTTAGGGCTTCCAGGTGTCTGACTCATGGTAATATTATTAACATCACCTGCCTCAGAGGATTTTAGGAACTTCACTATCTCCAATAAGGTTTTCTCATGGAAACTTGATTTTTCCCCTTGAGACCTTAGCTAGTGGCATAATTGGAAATGAAGGGACTATAATTAGTTCAGAAACTACTTCATCCTTGCAGGATGAAAGAAAATAATATTTGTTGCACTGCAGTTTACTTCTTCCTTTGGAGCTGCAAAAGAGAGGCATCTGGCAGATATTCCCTTTTGTCTGAATTTGGCTTTCTCTCCATTTCAGTTGGCACTCTCTCTACCTGACTGAAGTCATGGGTAATTAACCTCCATCCACAAAGTCACTAAATTCTTCTGCAGTTTTTTCCTCAGGAATTAATTTAAGAAATGAATCTCCGTCTAGCTTTTCCTGCAAAGTTCTAACCAAAAGGACGCAGCAGAAGTGAATATTGTACATGCACCTAATGTTTATCACAAAATCATCCAGTTAATGTGGTAGGTGACTATCACTGTTTTAGGGTACAGCCCTCCCACTCGACTGCCTCAGTTCGAAGGCCATCTCTGCCACTTTTAATTGACAAGAGCTTGGGCTAGTCACATAATCTTTTCATGCCTCAGTTTTCTCTTCTAAATAATAGGACTGATAAGAGTACCTCTCTTGGAGCCCTGTATAATGGTGGAAGTGTGTTGTGCCAGCAAGGCACCCGGCAGATTTCCTGTGATTCAGGCAGATGGGTAAGGATGAGTTCTGGAGCCCTTGGTGGCTTTTCAGGCTTTTAATGATCTTTCTGCAGTGAGGCAACAAGGTACAGGGCAGGCAAGGGGGGCCAGGGCCGGAGGCTAACAGGCCTCCTAGCCCCCAGCAAATCCTCACTTTTTGGGCTCTCTGGCATCATCTCGTGGCCTCTGCTACTGTTGTCTCTGCCTCTTCTGTCACACTCTGTTGCGTCTGCGATGCCACCCTTATATAGCGTCTCTCCAGGCCCAGATGTGCCCACTCACACACGCACACACCACCACAAGGCACACGTGCAAGACCGCAGGTGTCCATCATTAAATCTAATGGAGGTATGGCGGAAAATCCTGATACCTCTTTCATTTACCCTACAAAATGTTACAGGGCAGTCCCAAAGAGAAATGGGATGGTCTAGGTGTGAGCCCTCACCTGCACACTAAAAAAACTTGGAACAAGACCAAAGAGCACACAGGAAATGAAAA
>PVIJ01008894.1:0-52204 GCA_004024925.1 Scalopus aquaticus
GAAGTGCCTTTTGAGCTCTTCTGCCCATTTTTTGATTGGGTTATTGGCTTTTTTGTTGTTGAGTTGTGTGAGTTCCTTGTAAATTTTTGTTATCAGTCCTTTATCAGATGTATTGTGTGCAAAGATCTTTTCCCAGTTGGTAGGGTGTCTGTTAGTTTTGGTTAATGTCTCTTTTGCTGTACAGAAGCTTTTTATTTTTTGCTTTTGATCAGTAATCAAAGCCAATAAAAAAAATCCAAATTTTTGTTCTGAGTGTAATGTTTGGGGCTGGGAGAGAGTAGGGGAAGTAATGAAGGGAGAGGACAACTGCTGTCTTCACGAGGAATATTTATCCTTAACACCAGGAGGAACTGGGTATCCATTTATATGAGAGAATTGGGCACCCCGTAGGAGAGAACTTTTGCCCAAAAGAAGAGTCGGATCTCTGACACACATTGTGAATACAGGAATTTTGAGGATAGTGGAGTGTCTTAAATTTCATTTATTTTTTTTCTCATTCATATTTTATTAGAAAGTCATATCAAAGAATTAACCAGCTATAAAATTTTAAATATTAAACGAATCATTCTTATCAATGTAGCAGTATTTATTTTTATTTCTCAGTCATTTGCACATCTATACAACTTTGAGGCTATATTTTTACTCCTCCATAGTTGCACATGCTTCACTCACATTCCACATAAGCTCTTTTGCCAGTGTCCTAGGATGGTAGTTTTTAAAATCAAATTGATATCCTGGTCCAATCATACCATGTATCCCAGGAAGTATGGAAAAGTGCCTAAGTTTTACCACTGATAACCTTTTTTTGTCAGTGGGGTGTACTCTGATGAGTTCAGTAGCATTGCAGAAAGGTTAAGATTCCAGAGAAAGACTAAGATATTCACTTCCCCTCAGTGTGGAACCCCTTGGGTCTTTGTGTACTTTAGAAAGTCAAGCGCTTCTTTGTGTTCGTGATACTAGGCATCATTCATCAATGACCCATGAGGTCAGGGCCAGGCATGTCAGTCCTGGACAGAAATAGCCACTTCTGGATACAATTGGATACCAGCTACCAGGGCTCCTTCTTAACCCAGTAGATAGTGAAAAGGGACCTGCCCAAGAGGAAAAAAACCTCAGACATCCCACATAAAAGTTAAGGTTTTTAATTAGTTTCTATGTTGGCTTTCTAGGCACATTTAAAAGGGGGGAAATCTAGCCTTCCACTCCAGTTTTTGTATTTTTCACTCATTACTTCATCTTTTAATCAATGCATTCCATGAAATGCCTTTTTAATATTAACAATGAACCAAGCATGGTTCATGGCACTGAGGATGAAACATTAAGCCAACAGATTTGATCCTTCTACAATATGTGTTGAACTTTTAGTTTATCAAAAGTCTGTGTAGTAATATTGACTGAAAACCGTGTTTGGCTAGAATATAACCTGATAACCGGGACTGGCTAACTACATTGAGCACTCAATCTGAAAAGAAAGTTCTAGATAGAAAGTTTGTTTGGTAAATGTATAATCAGAACCAGAATATAAATGTGTTGAGAAAAGCAGAGATGACTGTGAGTTAGCTCCCCTTGTAATATAGATATTTATTTGTAAGGATATTATCCATTCATTTCAGTGGTCTGAAATTAGCACATGACACTTCATCTCCCCTGATTGTGCCCTTATCTGTAAAGCGGCATCATTACAGTCTGTAATTTACCTTACTTGGTTACTTTGGGCATTAGCAGATGTAATTTAACTCAAAGCATTTTCACAGTAAGGTTTGGTACAATGTAAGGTGTCATTACCATGATGACAAATATCAATGTTAAATAATCAATTTAACACCATCTATATTCACAGTCTATTCACTGATGTAGAAATCAGAGGTTTTTTTTTTTTACTTGTTTTGCTTGTATGTATTCTAGAGTACTAAAACCTCATGAGAATTGTACAAAGTGGATATGTTAGCATGCAGACTGAGGTGCCCAGGGTACTTCGGGACCCCCATATTGGGCACTAGAAATCTGTTTGATGGCAGACTGAGGGGCACCCTGGGACCCCCCCCAATGTGCATGCTTTAAATGGACTCTGACACATAAAGACAAAACAAATTCTTAGTGTAAAAGAACTTTAATAGAATAGTGTGTATAAAGAGAGAAGAGAAAAAAGGATAATAATTTCCCAATAAAACACCCAAAGTTACCCGTCCCCTCGTGGGGAAATGCCCAGCCAAACAGGGTTGGCCAAAAGCAGGGCCACTGAGGCCCAAAAACTTGCCACAAGTTTAAGGCACCTTCTGACAGGGAACCATAGGAAAAGGGCAGAAGGGGCCAGGCAGGTCTGGCATGAAAGGAGCAAAATCAGAATACAAATCAAGGTAACAGCTGCCAATGTCAGCCTCCCACGTGTCTCTTCCAAGTGTCTCTATGTGTCTCCTTCCATGGCTCCTAAGTCCTTGGTGTAGGTCCAAGAAGCAAGCGGGACTTCTTCCTATGTCTCCGCTCCATGTGTCTCCTCCAAGTCCCCTCCCAATCCTCTTCCTGCCACTCAGCCCCACCCTTCATTAGATGGGGCAGGGAACATGGAGCCTCCTCTTTTAATGGAATTTACATTTTGTAACAGATAGTTGACCAAAAATATTGCATTTGCAGGGTCTTCTACCTCCATTCCATTTTCACATGTAGAAATTTAAGTGCAGATGGGGTCAGTTATATATTAGGGGTCTCACAGTAAACAGGGTGACTGAAACTCATTGGAAGTGTCAAGCATAATTGTAATAAAGCCAGTAGACTAAAGATAGTAATAAAACGCATATGTCTACACTAAGTAGATAATGAATAAACAAATGGCTTCAGAAACATAGACAGAATTCCAAAAATGTATTAGATATATAGTAGTTTACTAACCTGTAAAATAGGCTAAAGATAGAATGAATATATTACAGAAAAAAAATCAGGAGTCTATTGACAGAAAGGAATGGGAAGACCAAGCCATAATCATTACAAATAGCTGACAGTTAACCTTTTGAGTTTAGTCCCATTCTGAACCCACATGTGCTCTACCCAGAGAATGCAAATAAAATCCTTGACTCTTCAGCAGGCTTACTGGCCACTATAACGTGGTCAGTGGCACCCTTATCCCGTGTCTCTCTAATAGAGTAAGTGTGTGCCATTAACCTGGGTCCCTTTCTGTCCTTGATCCTCCTTGCTTGAATCTGAGTTCTCGTCTCATAGCCACAGTGACAGCAGGGAAGACAGATGCAACACACATCCATGGCCTATCCCAAGATACAAAGAGTGTGGTCCTTCTGCCATTGGTCCTCTGTTCTAAGTGTGTGAAGCTAACTCATATCTGTCTCCATGCTTCTTCTTGTGCCTTTTCAATTGTCGTAATTAACTGTGGTATTTGGCCCATGGGAGAGCCTACATGGGTGCCTCTTTTAATATCCCAAATGACAATATCCAAATGATTTCCTCTCTAACCCACTTGGACCAAATGATACCAACGATGCAAAGTAAGCAATTCAGTCAAACTGTAATCAGTAAAACGACACCACTGACATGAAAACTATGACAATAACAAGATATAAAAGATTGAACTTAAGTTTCAAGGGCTTCCTGCATAAGATTAAAAAAATAATTTCATAAATTCAACTCAGATTTCTCTAAAAACTGTACATACTTATTTTCAGATTATGAAAACTGCAATGACATGCTCAAGTGTTTCAGTAAATAGAAGAATAATGTATTTGTGTTCACAGTACATTAACTTTGGCAAAGGATTTTAGAATATCTGCCATCTTTTACCTTTCATTTTTGTGAGATCGATGATAATGGAAATGGAAGCTAACATGTTAAGTTAGAAGGTAATGTAACATTCTCTTTGAGTAAGAAGGTTTTGTATGTTGGTGGAGAAAGCAAAGAATTCGATCCCAGAGATATCTGTAATGTTCTTTAGCGTTTACTCAACAATATGGAAAATTATAGGTTTATTGATATAGAGGACGAAAATAAAATGAATAGTTTCTGCACTTATTCCCAATTTTTCTTGTTTATTTGATCCTGATTTTCTCATTAGGATTTAATAGCTTATAAAACTTCAGATTCTTAAAAAAATCTTTACTAAGAAAAGTTTAAGTTTAGAGAAAATAGAATAATAAATAATACATACAAAATCTAAAGTTAACTGTTTTTATAATATCTTGCCATATTTCTTCATCTATTTTGACTAAATCATTTAAAAATAAAGATTTCATGATATTTCATTCCAAAATGCTTCAATTTACATCTCAGAAGAAGGCATGATCCTATGTAACTATCAATATAATCATCATATGTAACAAGCTTAGCTATTTTCTAGTATCATCTAACATCTAGTCTATATTCACATCTTCCCCATTTCCCCCACAATGTCTTCTACAACTGATTTATTTAAACAAGAATTATATATGCTATTTATTTTTTTGTTTTGTTTTTTTAATATTTTATTTATGCATACAAGAACTGGGGTGTAGGCCAGAGGTACAGAGCAGTGAGAGGATTCACCAGAGACAGAGTGGGGAGCAGAACAGGCAGATCTACTGAAATACACTGATGAGGGGAGGAGCAGGCAAGACAGGAGAGGTCTGCTGCGCCATGTGGGTTAGCTCCAGGGCCAGGGATCGAACTCCTGCTGCAGTGGCTGCGGATAGCTTCATCGTGCTAAAACTTAATCCCTTGTCCCACCAGGGCAGCCCATATTCTATTTATTTGTAAAATCACTGAAGTCTTATGATCTATACTAGCTGTCACATTCTTTCCATAAAATTGATGTGTTGAAAAATACTTGGCCAGTTAACCTTAGAATATCCTAACCTTTGGAAGTAACTATTTATGGTGATTTGGTTAGTTTGTTCTCCTATCTTCTTTATTTCCTGAAAAGTAGAAATAAGATTTATAGATTTGTTCATTTTCATGTTTAATATTTTGTTGTTGAATTTACCATTTGTGTGTTATGGACTTTTTTTGTTTGTTTGTTTTCACAAGGAGGCTACAGGTCTGTTTTGAATCTGTTTCTTGTTTTTCCAAAGTTAATATATTTGGTCCCAGGCTGAGGAAAATGGCCATCAGTAACATAGAACATTATTTTGATAATGCTCAAATTGTTCTCTTCATTAACTGAGTTAGCGAGCTAGTGGATATTAGTCATATCATGTAAAATCATAGGTGCTATATATCGATCTATATTTTGGAACAAATACACCTTTCATAGTGTCTTATAAAAGGTAACATATATCAATTCAAATGAAATGTAATTTTGGGATAGTAATTAGATATGTAGCTTTTATCAAAGTAAATTCCTTCTACGGTGTGGTGATCACATTCATTAAAAGTCACGGAGTTCTCCCTAATAGCCTGGCTCAATCTTTATATACTTACCTTATATAAAATGGGTTTGTTGTTTTTAATTTTTTTTTTTTTGCAGTTTAAAACTCATGAAAAATCTCCCCTAAATTGCCTGCCCTTGACTGCTAAAGTTACTTAATAGAGACTCTGGGAAGAATTTTCCTTTATTACTTTTGACATTTTATTGAAAAATGCCTTTTATCAACAAATGCGTTTGCTGTGCCAGCAAGCCAAAACTCAGAAGAAATATTGTTCTTCCCTTGCTCATATTCCCCAGTTTATTCTGGCCTTCTAAATTAGTTTCTGGTTTGCCTGTATTATACACAAATTCTGAATTGGATTTCAGTTGGAGGTCAGGATTTTAAACACATACCATCATTTTGGAATGCTGATTTACTGTAGAAAAGTTTTAGATGTTTTCCAGACCATCAAACCCTCTTCCTCTAGAAACCACACCCCTAACGCATGCACATGGACACCTGAAAGCCCTCCTCCCATAGCTGTTTGATCCAACTCCAGTGAGCTAATTAGCTTGAAGTTACCGAGCTAAAGTCAAAGCCATGAGGGTATAAGAAACTTGAAGCAGAAAGAGCTGGTATTCAGAAGAGAGAGAGAGCTGCAGATTGACCAAGAATCCATGAGAGCCCAGAGAGACAGAACTTGGTTTGTTAGGGACAAAGAGAACAGGGGCCTCCCTGGTGGCACGGGGGTTAAAGTCTCAGCACTATCAAGCTATCACCAGCCACTGCAGCCTGAGTTCCTTCGAAGGGAGCTTCCCACATGGTGCAGCAGATCTCTCCTGTCTGGCCCACTGCTCCCCTCAGCAGTGTATTTCAGTCAATCTGCCTGTTCTGTTCCCCACTCTGTCTCTGATGACTCCTCTCACCCCCCCATACCGCTGACCTACACCCCAATTCTTATATGCATAAATAAGTAAAATAAATCTTTTTTAAAAAGAAAACAACCTTGTTTTCTCAGTGAGAGAGAAAAGTCATTCTGTTGTAGATTTTCTGTTCCTTATACCAGTTTCCATGCCATCCAGCAGTTTTGTTTCCTCCCTCAGTATTTCTATATTCTTAACAGTGTTACATCACCTCAGGTTTGATTTGCCCAATAACAAGTCACTTTTTGGTGCTTCCAGCCAAAGAGGATTGCAGTGTAAACAGAGATGGCTATCACATCCTGGGTTCCTAATAGAAAAAATACCAAATGAATAGACCACCTTCTTCCTCTTTAAGAACCTCCAACCTCCGTTGTTAACCTGAATTTCTAAGCTTTAAATAAGAAGAGTTGTATGTTGAGAATCTTTATTTTTTAGCAGCAGGAATTGCTTTGCTTCTCTATAGTGTTTGGCTTAGTTTTATTTTCTGGTCACCAGGAGTTGTGAAGCTGATTAAGCTTGTCATTTTCATTTTCGTGTTTAAAAAGCTTAAAATGCACTTAGAACAACAGTTTAGGAGTTAGTAATTTTAATATTCCATCAAGTTCATTCTTGGATCAATTTTCCAAAATATTTGTTCTCCCTTTTTCTCTTCTCACCTATATCTATCTTATATAACCTTGTCTTATTTTATAAGCCTTTTAAATATCAATTAATTAATTACTGTCCTACCCAACAAACTCATCACACAGTTGAATGCATCAAAGATGGTCCATAAATACCCATTGAGTCTCCTTTCATTTAAGGTCACATATACTATTCTGAATGCAATAAGCAGCGACTATCTAATAGAAAACTCTTTAGGGCTTTAAGTAAAAGGTTGGTCCCAAAAGATTTGTAGTAATTATACCTCTATATTAGTATAACTATATCTTGCAGATGCAATATTCAAAATTCTGTAAGTCAATTTAAACACGCACTTAAAATAACATTATGTACAAATATAATGCTTTATAATTTTCCCGCTCCCATTCATGAAACACTTCTATTCAAACCCTTTATGTGCATCTTTAACATCAGTCACTAGTGTTATTTTTTTCTATCACTAGAGTCTCCTTTAAAACTTTATATTATGAAAATTTTCCCACATACTGAAAGAGAAACTTACAATTTTTCATATACCTACCACGTGATTTCAATATTATCAATAGACAGTTTATGGGGTATTTTTTTAGATTTTATTTATGCATACAAGCTGGGGTGTAGGCCAAGGGTGTGGGGGTGAGAGGATTCACCAGAGACAGAGTGGGGAGCAGAACAGGCAGATTGACTGAAATGCAATTGCTGAGGGGAGCAGCAGGCAAGATGGGAGAGATCTGCTGCACAGTGTGGGAAGCTCCCTGGCTGGGTATAGAACTTGTGCTGTAGTGGCTGCGGATAGCTTCATAGTGCTGCGACTTAACCCACTGCACCACCAGGGAGGCCCCAACAGTTTTTATAAATAAATATATATATATATATATATATATATATATATATTCCCATTTCCTTTCCTTGAAATAAAAGTCTTATAAATTCAATTTGAATTAGATGAGTTTATGGTACATTGTATCTTTAAAATATTAGGTCAAGTTGCGTGAAACTGCTGATAATCTACCATTTTTTGATTTATAGAGAAGGCAGTTTCTCATGGTTAAAAATCATAATGTTCAAATGGTCCCTTGATATATCCAAAAAGACCAGAAACAATATTCAATCTAGTAGCAATGAGCATTTCTACTACCTGAGCTGTGGTCTGTGAATATCATTTCTCATTAAAAGGAATAAAGGCTTTTTGGGAAAAATGACAAATTCTAGCTCCGAAGTAGGAAATATACACGATAAGCCTGGAATATCTTGCCATACCATAAAGCAAGGATGTTGACGAAGGCTATTTGGATTGGATTAAAATGATTCAGGAGCCAACTTGATGTTTTTTATGATTCTTACACACAAGTTAAATCAAAGCTTTTCCTCTTCACCTTTTTAGAACTATGGCAGGTTGGGGGGATTTGACTTGAGCTAGTTAATCAATAACCTTTGTTGGTGATTTTCTCTTTCTCAATCTCCAGTACAGCTACCTTTGTCTAGAGGATTGGTGTGTGACATTTCATTGATGACTTTCTTTCAGGACATTTAACACTGAACTCCAGAGAAGGCCAGTGAGTTACAAAAGGTTGTAATATAGATTTCTGGTTACAGTAAAAACATATCTATATGACTATGAATATATTTAATTTTGAAAGTGTCTATAGAAAGAGATAATGGTCCTTTAGTTTGGGGGAAAAAAAACTAAAATAAAATTGGATAGGGATCATTATCACAAATGACTTTCAAATGCTTCAAGACACAAGGAAACTTATTTGTGATTCTAGTGATTAATGTAAGGGCATTTTAAGAGACCCCTTTAAGATACTATCAAGTCTGAGTAATTGTTTGTCTCTGATAAGGTTGACTCCAATTGAAATTATAGATAGAAATATTAGAAATGTGTGCAGATGCTCCTACTATACTGGATTGCTAGCCTTTGTGTATCCGAGAACCAATTGAAACAAAAATGTTAGGGATTAATCCTGGATTTCTCCAAGACGGCATCTGTCAGAAAACAGAGAGAAATGGGTAAGATTATCTGAAACCCATATCCATTCTTGTCAGCTGCTGTTTTTTTTTTTTACATTGGACATGGCACAAGTTTTCTGGACTTGATAATGAATAAGCAATAGAGGTTTTTGTAATACAGAACACTTGTCACCATGGAAAAGTGGAAAATGACCTGCTGAGAGGGGAGGGTAAAACTAGACTAAACTGAGATTCAACCTCTTTCTTTGGCAGAACTATAAACAAGCAATAATTTTTCCCTGAATAAATCTTTGATGATATTAGACTTTTCCCTATGTTCTACACTCACACAATCAGCTAGCTTCTAAGTATTTCTTCTCTGTCATTTTTTTCCATTGCTGATCCCACTATCTAGAAAGTTCTTAGTATTTACCTGGCCTTTCCCTATAGCCACTCCTTCCATTCTAACACATTCCTTCCATTCTAACACAGCTCCACACTCTTGTGTTTTTCTTCTTGAAAAACAAATCTGATTATGCCATTCTCTTGCTCCAGTGTTAGTGTGGTTCAAACACCCAAACTTGGCATTGAAAGGCTTCCCTGCAATTTTAATTACTAACTTTCCCAGCTTTATTATTCTTTCATCTCCTACCAGGACTCCTCTGAAAATACTTCCTAACTTCAGTGACTATTAATGCCTAAATAAGTGTGAAAAGAAGACAATAACATGTTACAACTTACTATAATGGCACACCCTCAGGGCAAAATATAAAATACATATACTTGGACAAAGTTAAGAGAAAAAGAAAACCCTAAATCTTGTTCTTTCTGGATCCTTCTAGAAGACTACAATGTGTAAAGAACTTTAATAAATTAAGAATCAGTTTACTACAGGTAAATGGCGTAAACACTCAAGATATACCAGAATAGATTTTTTCTTGTCACACTGGAATTTCTTGCTATCCCCAAAAGTAGAGCTTAGGAGAGCCTATATTTTAAAAGTTTTTACTGTTCTTCCCAGAGGAAGACATAGAACTAAAAAGGTACCTTGCTAGCTTTCCTGTCTTCTACTGAACTAAGGCAGACAAGAAAGTCTCCACAGATGATCCTGCCACATTGGTTTCTAGTAATTTGCATTCTCTCCTCACCAACCTCTGAAATCTGCTTTTTTCTCCTTTGACTATAGCAATGAATCCTTAGCTGAGTTACTACATATAGTAAAAAAGAAGTGGCCCTCACATTCTAGACCTCCCTCTCCAGAGCTCTTACTACCTCTCTTCTCTCTATCACGAGCATTTCCCTTGCGGGCCATTGTCAAGCATGAAAAACAAGCAGGCCTGTTAAGGGAGTCATACTTCTTGCCCTTAGTAAAGAGGAGGAAGGAGAACATGCTATTGCAAAGTTTCAGTGATTGGGCTCTGCTGGGAACTCCTTAGTCAATGAGGGTCAAGTTTTATAGCCCCACAAGCAACTGGACCCAATGAAGACCAAAGCCACTTCACTTTTTCACAGTAACTGTTCTCCCCCAGGGCAACATAAAAAGCTTAAAATATTTGACAATGGTTATATTTAACAGTCTCTAGAATTCTTTTAATAAAGAATTCTCTGTGGACTTTTTCGGAAGAGTAAAAGTACATAAAGTATCCTCATCTTGAATCTGTAAAACGAAATAAAAGTACGTTTGGGTAGTAAGGTTGATCTTTACTACCCAATATCATACCCACATGTGGCCTATGACATCCAAAGTTAATAGCAAAATAGTGACTTCCTGCCCTAAAGCATCTCCACTACTTTTTGAGATAAAATTAATAGAATAGAATGTTAAAATTCAGAAGTTATTGTATAGATGAGAAATGGAGAGAAGTTAAATTAACTTTGCAAATCTGTTTCACTACCACCAATTCATGAAATCCTTGTATATCTAGGAACTGTTGCTGTTTCCTACCTCAAAAATTACTTTTCTAGGAAAACCAGAAAGAATGAAAAATATCTGACTTTATTGCTGCCCTCCTGCATTAATAAAACAAGGGGTACATTTTTTCCAGTTCTCAAGATGTAAAGATGTTTACTGATGTAAAGTTATTATTAAGAAACAGCAACTGGAAGCAACCCAAATATCCACCAACAGAAAGTGGATAAACACATTGTAGCATATTCATATTGATGGAATATTACTCAGCAATAAAGATTAATAAATTGCTGATAAACACAACAGTGTGGATGGATCTTACATACATATTGAGCAAAAGTATGTGGATCCAAAATTGCACATATGAGTCATTTTTAATAAAATTCTAGAATGGTTAAAACTAATCTATGGTGATAGAAATAAAATTAATGGATGCCTATTAGCATAACTTTCTCAGATGATAGAAATGTTCTATATCAAGTTTGGGGTCCTAATTATACATATAGAGAGCGTTTTCAAAACTCATTGAACACCATGTATCTGTGCTGTGTATGTATTTTAAATACAAAAGGTTGAATAGAACCATACAAATATTCAGAAGACTCTTGGTCTTTTCACACTATTAAATACACATTGAGGAAAACAGGGAAATCTATTTATAATTGAGTCATCTTCTACTTCTAATATCTGTGATTAACCTCTTGGCTCTCTTCATTCTATGTCCATATATGCTTTTGGAATTTCAGTGGCTTTTCAGTAAAAATATTGTTTATATCATGTGGATCAACAGAGTTTTATGTATTTTTTCAATAAGATTATTTTAGAATGCTTATTTTAATCCCCTCTCCCATTATTTTTATCAGTTAGAAATGTTTTAGCTGCAGCTCATAGATAATTTTACTAAGGTGGCTTAAAGCATAAATACTGTTGTTTATTTAATTAAAAGCCCTGCAGTAGGTGGTCTCAGAGGTGGCCTAGCATTTTCAAGATGTGCTGAGTACCCAAGTTCTTTCTAGCTTTCTGTTCTGTTCTGTTGTTAACAGGATGGTGGTTTTCATCCTCAGTTTTGCTGCTTCTGGGGTGGGTCACACTCCTACCAAAACAAGATTTCTTTAGGAAGGAAGGAGATACAGTTTTTGAGTGAGCACTCATAGTATAAGACTCACTTCTAATGCCATATTTTAAGTAGTGTATACAGATGGTGATTTGTAATTATGTATACCTGAAACTTTTATAATCCTATATAGTGTTATAAACCAATGTTACTTCTGTAAAAATTAAAAAAAGAAAATATGTCATTCCCATGTACCATATAAAAAGGAAAATATTATAAGAAATGACCTCACTGGAGGCCTTCTTGGTGGCGCAAGGGGTTGTCTCAGCACTGTGGAGCTGTCTGCAGCCACTGCAGCATGAGTTCGACCCCCCTACCAGGGAGCTGACCCACATGGCACAGCAGACCTCTCCTGTCTCGCCCGCTGCTCCCCTCAGCAGTGTATTTTAGTAGATCTGCCTGTTCTGCTCTCCACTCTGTCTCTGGTAAATCCTCTCATTGCCCCACAACTCTGGCTACACCCCAGCTGTTGTATGCATAAAAAATATGACCTCATTGCGCTACTCCAGTGAATGGTGATATAACTACAATTAGAGTGAGCATGATTGTCGTGCTTCTAACTCATGAAGACTCCCTTATAAATTTCAGCCCAAATCACCACTCATACCATATTTCCTGGTTGTTGTTCTCCTCCGCATTGTTTTCCAAAAACTTCTTAGCCCAACTTTTACATTTGCCATCTCGGCAACTTGAGAATTTATTTTAATGGTTTACATTTTATTGCTTAAGCATGGAACTTGAGGCACACCCCGACCTTTGGCAACATGCAAAGACACTGAGGAGGGGGCACCAAGTGACTAAGAAGTGAAACTGATAGGAAAGGAAATGCCAGAAAGGGATACAAGAGAGGAAATACAAGATTTAGACCTGAAGGGACATTATTGTGCTACGAGCACTGGTCTGCTGCTATAAACTCTCTACACAGGCATTACAGAGACTCCAGGATAAAAAAAAAGTGGGGCCTTGCACCATCCATAAGAGATGCGCTCTCTTTTACCAATAGACCAGTATTCTCCTGCAATGAGTCACATTGTAACCCAGCTGTCCTCTGCAGTTAAGATTTATTGTGAGAATTAAGTTAGCTATTGTGTAAAGTACTCGATATATTGCCAGACGTAGAGTGAGGGTTTAGGAAATGGTAGCTATTACTGTAAATAGAGAAATATAATGGTAAATAGTATTAGCTCCACTTTATAGTTGTGGATAATGAGGCTCAAACCCCTTAAGCAGCTTTATCAAAGTGTTCCAGATAATACACACTTCCTTGACTCCTGAATTATGTTGTTCCTGTTGTATAATGTTGCTTGAAATATCTAACAGTATTTTACTCTGGGAAAGACATTTCTCAAGTTCTTTTTACTAAAATTATTTTATCAAGGTAGCGTACCCCCCATACACAGATATAGTATGACCAGTATCCTCTTGAAAAAATGAAAGTGTTTGAATTTGAAAGGTTTCTAAAAATGTGGAATCTATCAACATTAAAGTTATAACATCTTCAACTATATTTTCTTGATTTTGACATTGTCATAGGATCATAGGTTATTAGATATTGGTGATCACCTAGCCCATCCCATTTATTTTTTCATTCTTTTTTTAAAATGATGTAATTTGCATTTTAACATTGTGTATGTTTCAGGTGTACAACACCAAAAATTAACATGCATTTTCACTACATTAAGTTTTCTGACTGGTCTATTCTATCCTTCAACATACAACTGTCCCCTTTTACCCTGTGTACTCACCCCGCTTTACCCATTCCCTTCTGCTAATCACTAATTGGTTTTATAATCAAAATGTTTATTTTTGTTTTATTTAGTTCATCCATTTGTTTTCTATATATACTACCATATATGAGTGAAAGCATACTGTGTTTGTCTTTCTCCTTCTAACTTCACTAAACCCAAATCCTCCTAGATCCACCCACGTTTTTGTAAATGGCAGAATTTTATCTTTTTTCATAACTAAGCAGTATTCCATTATTTATATATACTACATCTTCTTTATCCATTAGGCTGTCAATGGGCACTTAAGTTATTTTCAGCTCTTGGCTGTTGTAAACAATGTTTCAATAAACAATGGGGTGCTTATATCTCCTCAAATTTGTGGGTTTTGGGTAAGTACCTGAAAATTTGATCATTGGAGCATATAGAATTTCTATTTTTAATTTTTGAGGACTCTCCGTACTGTTTTCCATACCATCTTCACCAATTCACATTCCCACCCACAGTATACAGGTGTTTCTGTCTCTCTACATACTCTCTAGCACTCATTGATTGTTGTCTTTTGGATAACAGACATTCCCATAGGTGTCAGGTGATATCACGTTGTTGTTTTGGTTTGCTTTTTGCTAATAATAGTGATGATGAACATCTTTTCATGTATCTATTAACATCTCTGATGTCTTCTTTGGAAAAGTGTCTATTTAGAGCTTCTGCCCATTTTTTTAAATCAGGTTGCTTGTTGTTATTGTTTAGTTTTATGAGTTCTTTATGTATTTTTATATTAATCCCTTGGTGGATATATGGTGTGGAAATACCTTCTCCAGTTCAGTAGGGTGTCTTTTGTTTTGATGCAGGTTTCTTTTGCTGTGCTGAAGCTTTTCGTTTTGATGCAGTCCCCCCCCCCTTTTTTTTTAATTTTTGCTTTGGTTTCCCTTGTTGTTTCCCCCAAAATTTTAAGGCCAATGTCAAGGAGCATATAATGTATATTTCTTTCTATGTATTTTATGGTTTCAGATCTTACATCCAAGTCTTTAATCCGTTTTGAATTGATTTTAGTGTATAGTGTCTGATAATGGTCTGATTGCATTCTTTTGCATATTCTTGTCCAGTTTTCTAAGCACTACCTCTTGAAGAAACTTTCTTTGTTTCATTGTACACTCTTGGCTCCTTTGCCATAAATTAGTTATCCAAATTCATATATATATATAATATCATTTCTTCCTCTCAGTTCTCTCAGTTCTGTTCCATTGATCTATGTGTTTGTTTTTGTTCCCATACCATATTGCTGTCATTAGTATCACTTTGTAGTATACTTTGAAGTTAGGGAGTGGAATACCTTGATTTTTGTTCTTTTTTTTTATCAGGAGTTTTCACTGTTCCAGTCTTATGTAGTTCCAGGTAGATTTGATAATTTTTTGTTCAGTTTCTATGAGGAATGTCATTGGGCTTTTGATAGGGATTGCATAGAAACTGTGTATTGCCTTTGGTAATATAGATATTTTAACTCCATCACGTTTAAACAATAAAATGATGACGCATAAGCAGGTAAGGAACTGGACAGTTAGCACATTGGTGGGTGTGGACAAGGTTCCAAGCCTTCTGATTCTAGTCCAGTACAGGTCTTTCAACGAATATTGTGGACAAAAAAAATTAAAATTGTGAATTGCACCAATCTGTATATGAAAACAATAATTTTGTAGTAATATTAGGAATAATTATGCACTTTATTGCATTTAAAAAATAATTAATATTGTTTTAGGTTTAATTTTTTTTTTCTTTGTAATTCATTTTAATGTGTCTTTGATACAGACAGTTTAAACTGAAAAATTTCTAGTGATGAAAATTAATGAGGCAATAAAGTTTTACTGATTATATAGCTTTTTAAGGTTACTTAGATTACAGTTTGTATTTTTAATATACACAATTACTATAGTAAATATAATTGCAAAATGTTAAAACAATGCACAAGTAAACAGAGAAATTCCTTTGCTATAATCTATTCCTCAGCAATAACCATTTTGAACAGTTTCATGAGTATTCTCCCATTTTTTAGTAAGTTCCTTTACATCTATGAAATTTTGATATTGACCTAGCAAGTAAGCTGTCTAATTATTTTATACCTGTTTCTTCATTAGCAGTGTCTTAGGGAATTTTCTGTCAGTACAAATAGACATACTTTGTTCTTTTAAATTGCTGTATATATTCAATGACATGGATATTCCAAAATTTATTTGAGTATGCCCTTATTGATGACCATTTAAGGTTATTTCTAATTTTTCACAATTATTATTCATAAAAATGCTGTCATTCCTCTCCATCTACATTCCTTTTTGTGCATTTGTGTGCTGAGTCTTTCTAAGGATAAATACCAGGAGGGATCTAAATGTATTTGTATGCTTCTAAATTGTCCTCCAAGATTATATTACCATTTTGTTTTACAACCAGCATTATAAATTAGATAGTCTGTATTCCTAAATTTGTGCTAACTCTTGACATTACTAATGTTTAACTTTTATCTGTTGGCCAAATAATGGTATATCATGCTTCTATTTATTACAATATGTTTGTAACAGTATTTTTATTTCTTCTCTTTTATCTTTTTTTCACTTTCATATTGATTGTGCTTTCTGTATTATTTTAAAGGATATTTGGTTTTTGGTGGCTATGGAACTTTCCTTTAGTTTTCATGTGGTAAAATCAGTCTTCCTTTTTTACACAGTTTTAACTTTCACATAGTGCATTTTTTTAGGGTTATTAGTTTTTTTTATCCATTTTGAATTTACTCTTGACATATATAAACTCTTCAAGTTAATAAAGTTGTAGAATCATGTTACAAACTAAACATTCATAATAGAATTAATATAAATGTACATTTCAATACTATTTTGATTATAATAGTTTTATAAATATATAGCAGTGAGTTCCCTAGCTACTATTTTCAATTTTTATAATTTGCTTAACCAACCATTGGCTATTGTTCTTTTATGTAACTTGTAAAATAACTTTTTATCTAGTTTGCACAAAAGGGCTGCTAATTAGAATTTCAATAATGCTCATCATTTATGAGAAAATTACATTTTTATATAATATGAATAGAGCATATGTTCCTTTTCTAAGTGTTGTTTTACATTCTTCAATATTATTTTATAGATTTCTTCATATAATTTCTATCTAGTTAAATGTATTGCTACACAATTTCAACATTAAAATGGTTATTGTCAACATGGATAAAAGCTATTGATTATGGTATATTTGTTTTATATCCAGTCTTTTGTCAACTATTTTAAATTAATTTTAGCAGTTTTAGAATCTCTTCATCTATCTGGATATACAGACTGTATCTCTATATAACTATTACACAAGTTTCACTTTCTTAAGCATATTTTTTTTTAAAATGTCTTAACATTGCACCATTGGACTATATATGACTTTTGAATCAGAAATTAAAAATATTTCGGGCCTCCCCGGTGGCGCAGCGGTTACGCGCTGCGCTGTGGAGCTGTTGGCCATGGCGATGCTGGTTCAACGCCCAGCCGGGGAGAATCCCACACGGTGCGGCAGACCTCTCCTGCCTCGCCCGCTGCTCCCCTCAGCAGTGTATCTCTGATCTGCCTGTTCTGCTCCCCACTCTGTCTCTGGTGAACCCTCTTGCCGCCCCGCGCCTCTGGCCTGTACCCCAGCTTGTATACATAAATAAATAAAAATTCTTTAAAAAAAAAAGAAATTAAAAATATTTCACAAAAATGTTTCAAAGTTGATTTTTACTAAAAATAAGAGTTATTTGCTTTTTCAGAAAGTTAAATTCAACAATTAATACAAGAATTCAACTTACGAATAAGTAAGATCTCTAGCATGGAGAGGCTCCATAATTGTTGATTTGGTTTGCAGATTATGCTTTTATTATTTAGAGTCAGTTTTCCAGATTTTCAATAGTGATGTCTTCGGTCAAATAAAAATGAAACAGATAAAGGGGGAAACTAACAAAGAGAACAAAGATACTAAAGACCAACAATTTATTGTCCTAATGCAATTTAGGTGAAATAAAGTAGATGTAATTGTCTCACGGCTACAGAAGAATATTCCAAGTTTGTATTGCCATTCACTGCCTGCTTTCTCATGATGCAGACATGGGGTTAGAAGCCCAATTTGTTGTTATCAAATAGAGCAAAGTTAGCAGGTTTACTTGAAAAAATGGAAAGGAGATTTAGACTTTATCTCTGTGTAAATGGCTGACTAGTTGGAATAAACAAGCCAATTTCTATCCTTCTATTATTTAAAAACATCATCACACTGTAATTAAAGAACTGAAGAAGTATTTGGTTTACATTTGAGAATATTATGGAGAAAATTCCTTTATAGATTTGTATTAATTGAAAAAAATCTGAAAAAATAATTCCTAATATATAGAATGATGTCTCTTTCACCTTTTAACCTAACCTATCCTTTTTTTTAATTTTTTTAAAGATTTATTTATTTATACATACAAGCTGGGGTACAGACCAGAGGTGTGGGGCGGCGAGAGGGTTCACCAGAGACAGAGCAGGGAGCAGAACAGGCAGATCAGAAGTACACTGCTGAGGGGAGCAGCGGGTGAGGCAGGAGAGGTCTGCTGCACCATGTGGGATTCTCCCCGGCCGGGCATCGAACACGCATCGCTGCTGCCGACAGCTCCACAGCGCAGCGCTTAACCTCTGCGCCACCAGGGAGGCCCCCTTTTTTTTTTAAAGATTTATTTTATTTGTACATACAAGCTGGGGTACAGACCAGAGGCGTGGGGCGGCGAGAGGGTTCACCAGAGACAGAGCCAGGAGCAAAACAGGCAGATCCGAAGTACACTGCTGAGGGGAGCAGCGGGCGAGGCAGGAGGGGTCTGCTGCACCATCTCCCCGGCTGGGTGATCGAACTCGCATCACCGCTGCCGACAGCTCCACAGCATAGCGCTTAACCTCTGCGCCACCGGGGAGGCCCCTAACCTATCCTTTGAGAACAGAGAATCACAAACAGAAAGGTAAAAATGCCTCTATAGCAATGAGTTTGCAGTTTGAATATTGCATAGCGCATGCGGTAGTTCTGTAGCAGTTTCATTCTGTGTTATGACTGTGACTGAAGATTAACATCCACAAACTAATAACCAAAACTGTTAATTTATCATTCATATCTACCTACAAGGTAAAGAATATCATTACCGTTGGCAACAATAGACATCAGATATACCACAAGCTGGTCAGGAACAGCTCTTGCTTGGTGCTCGGGCATTACTGTGCAAATGAGTACTTATAAATTCTACCAGGGTAGTTTCTTTGCTCTTTCATGACAATAGTATACACCTAAGGGAATGAGATTTTTCATTAATGGGACTTCTTTTAGGGTATCAGCATCTTTCTCAATCGTTGATTGTTTTTGCCAGCTGTGCATTCTATTCTTATTGCTGCGATCAATAACAGGACATTTCTCTGAGCTGAAATTCTAATGGTCTTCATTTCCAAAACAAGCTATACTAACTCAGTATCCTGTTATTAGTATTCGAGATATCCTTGAGACTATTCACAGGAGCTGCAATTAATTTTAACGTCAAATCTTAAATTTCTGCTCCTTTGTGACAATTTAAAGTCCTGTGAGTTTCTCCCTGGTGGTGCAAGGGGTTAATTCTCAGCACTATGAAGCTATGGGCAGACACTGTCACACGAGTTTAATCTCCGGCCAGGGACCTGACCCACACAGAGCAGCAGACCTCTCTTGTCTCGCCCACTGCTCCCCTCAGCAGTGTATTTCGGTAGATCCACCTGTTCTGCTCCCCACTCTGTCTCTGGTGAATCCTCTCACCCACCCCTGCCTCTGGCCTACACCCCAGCTCTTGTATGCATAAATAAATAAATCTTTAAAATAAATAAATAAATAAAGTACTGTGATTATCTAGAAAGTTAAATGTAAATTAGCAAATAAGCTATAAGCAAGTTCTCCATAATTTCACACTTAGGAAACTGAGAAATGAATTAGAAATGTACAAGAAGAAATCATACAGCATTTCACATGGTGGCGCTGTCTTGGTGGATCAAACAAATTAATTTGTCAGTCGACTCTGCTGATCAGGTTCTCAGGTACAGACTACATCTAACCAAACTCCTAAGAGACAGGTGCATAAGTTACATTCAAATAAATCCGTTGCTAAAAAATTATCCATAAATTAGAGTGACCGCATCATTTTCTAAACCGTGATGATTTTAAGATTGAAAAAAGGGAATTATGAATGATGAAACTGGACAAGATGTACAAACTGTGATTGTCTAAGACAAAATAGCACATATGGCCACTTTATGCCTCAAATTCTCATCTCCATGCTCTAGTTATCGCCTACATTGTAACCAAAATAGTAATTTAAAAGTTGTCTGGTCAGCATGAACTTAAAGTCAAAGAATATTGATAGTTTTGGCTTTGGATAAGTTTATTGTAGGGGGCAGGAAAGCATAATGTATCTGAATCTGTTTGTTGCTTATAAGTATGTCCCTCAAGTCAGTTCCTTTGGACATATTTTATTTTTTACTCCTTTCTAGGAGAGTATTGGTCTATTTTAATATCTATTTATTATGATTGGATTTTTCCAGTTTTCTTCTTATAGTTGGTTTCTAGTTTTATACCGTTGTAGTCAGAGAAGATACTTGACATGATTTCAGTCTTCTTACTTTTATTAATTTTTTTTGTGGCCTAACATAGGATCTATCTTGGAGAATATTCCATGTGCACTTGAAAAGAATGTGTATTCCACTGCTCTGGGATGGAATGTTGTACTTATACCTATTAAGTCTGTCTGGTATAATGTGTCATTTAAGGTTGATATTTACTTATTGATTTTCTGCTTGGGTCATTCTTCCATTGATGTAAGTGGAATATTAAAGTCCCCAATAATTACTGTATTGCTGACATTTTCCCCTTTAATCTGTTAATATTTGCTTTATATACTAAAGTGTTCCTATATTGGGTACATAAATATTTATAATTGTAATATTTTCTTTTTCTATTGATCCCTTTATCAATAGGTAATGACCAGCTGTGTCTCTTATTACAGCCTTTTTAAAGTCTATTTTGTTTGATGTAATACAGTGCAATTGATCAGAATTTAACTTCTTAAGTTACAAAAAATTCCAATTTTGCATCCCTGAAGAGATACCTTCATCACCTAGATTTGAGTATTTTCCAGATTTTCTCAGTCGTATCCACATCAACCATATCTTAGTTTATAGCTACAGGTATTTAGTCTCATTTGATGAGTCCTATAAATAAAATTACCTTCTGAGAATGAAGTCAGGGAGAAGCAAATATTTAAGCCTCATGACTTCAAGTTTATGTACTGATAACAATATTTCTCTACACTGTTTTACACAAGATTATATTAAAGCCATGTGTAATTTATAGCTAAAATAAAGCATCTTATTAAATGAGCTCAAAAGGTTTGTTGTGGTAATTACCATCAATTACTGTGCTTGATTGTTGATAAGTAAAGAAGATGTAGACAGCTGGAGAAACAACTGAACCTATAATTGAAAGAAGCACAGCTTTGGCTTCTGTAAGATGTACATGAGAATGCAGGCTTAATCAGAACTTTGTTTAGATACCAACAGTGAGCAACATGTAATAATGCGCTTATAAATGCATCAACAAAATAGTAAAGGTCAAATCAAATGCTATTTAGAAAGTATTACTTGTAAGACATCCTGGGAGAGCATCATAATAATAATAGAGGAACATATCTTGCCTATGACACATTGGGAATAATAAGAATGCAATGAAATTTGCAGATGAGTAGAAAATTTTGCAAATGCATTCAGAGGAATGAGAAATGGAAATTGTCACCTCAGTCAGAAACACTAAAGCTTGCAGAGGAAGTAGAATGATTCATTTCAGTAATCAGGGAGTTTGAACATATACTGTGTGCTTTGTGCAAGTTAGTAATCTTTTGGAGCCAGTTTTGGAAGACAGTGCTTTTATTCTACTGGATTTTGACTCTTAAATGAACACTAATACATGTTTATAACCATAAAGACTAAAAGCAGAATAAAATAGGATTGTTTAAGGGTAGCAATAAAAACTCCAGGTCAAGGGAACAGTAAACTTAAGTTACTGATTGATAAAATTGTACATATGCAATTAGAAATGGGAAATAAAATTGATAAAGTAGACTTTAGAAGAATGTAAATGTCTATACTCTTACTCTCCCGTTGTTACACCAAGAGTCCTCACCTACGTCAGCCTTTCTTGACCTTCTTTTCCCCCCTCTGTGTGCTATAATCTCTCCACTTGGAAGAATTGGGCTCTATAACTTTCCTTCTATTTTGGTGCAGTAAAATTCACATCCTGGCCTTTATACAACACAAGAGGTATTTTGTCATCCTCATGGAAGAAAATACAATAATCTGAGTCAATTCAATCAAAATATGTTTGAGTTATGATGTAACTCAAAATTATGATGTAATTAACACATGATGTCTATTTCTTGAACACATGAAGTGCATGTAGGTCAGATGACCCACCAGTGCAACTGTCTTCCATGAGTTGATCCAGAAACGCAGACAACTTCAATCTTGCAGCATTGCCATTTTAGAGCACCACTGAAAGGCGGGTTGAACAAAAGTATTTCACTGCCAGTCCAGAAGAGACATTGAGTCCTTCTGTCCAGGGCCCATTAGCTAGTAATAAATGCATGGCCATACTAACTTCAAGGAACTCGGTAGGGTGTTGGTGGATACTAGAAATAGATACTGTGAGCTTTCTATATTTAATCTTTGACTTACTAAAGGAATTTATAAAAATTCCTATTTTTCAAGCTTATTGTTTTCCTAGGAATGCAAATAAAATTTTAATTTGACCCTTGATGCTGAGAAATGACAGTTCTCCTGGTGGGTGTAGCTACCCTTCTCCTAAAACTCAGTGCTGCAATAAGCAGGAAATTTTCCTAGAGTCAGGTTGTAGAATGTGCAAACACATGGAAATGTTTTTAAAATATGATCCCATTTCATGAGGACATTAAGATACAATATGAAACCTTTGTAATACCTGGGAGGGAAACTCATTCTATGAGCAGAAAAAGGGCAAAAACAGCTGTACTTAGTAAAAAAAAAACTAATCATCATTAAAAGGAATTAATTTAACTTCCTCATTTCAAAGTAAGAGAAACTCTTCTATACAGATAATATATAAGAAAACAAAATCCTTTTCTATCTCCTGCTGCAAAAACCCATTCAGTGAGTAAGTATGAATTAGAAACCAAAACAAACAGCTGGTATCTAAGTATAGCCTTCTGAATATGGGGCTTTTTGGTTGACTGTATCTAAATATGTGATACTCTTTGAGGAAGTCAACATGGTTATCTCCTTCTGTTAAATGCATTATTTAGAAACAATCAGGCAGTAAACTTCTGAAAAATATGCTGGAAGGCTTAATACAAGGAATGTCATTTAACCCATTTGATGAAGGTTCAAGGAAGCACTTTGAATGCTGTTAACATGAAAAGCAGTTTGTACACAATGAAACTCAGTAAGAAGCAATGTTCCCAGATTTACCTATAAAACCATATACCTCTCCCTCTCAAGTATTTATCCTGCCAAATTTAATTGAACCAGAGCAGATTAAACTGTTCAAGCATGGAAACCAGTGATTGTTTGTAATTCATAAAGAGGATTATGCACATGCAACACTTCTAAAGAAACTACCTGTCTGTGAAGGAATACAGTTACAACAAAGTGTCCTACAAATAGGCACTTTTTAATAGTCTGTTTACCTACAGGAATAATAGAAGCATCTGTGCCCTGGGGAAAGCGCTCATGACAATTCTACCCAAGTCCATCAGTGCAGTGTCCAATTCCAGGGGTCTCATCCCAGCTCTGAGCTCATACAGCAAGTTATCAGCTTCAGTTCTAAAGCTTCATCTGCCTGCCAGGCAACTAAATCAACCAGAGTCATCTGTGCCCTGGTAATAAAATTGGAACAAGACCTATTTCCAGGTCTTTCATGCTGACGCATTTCCTATAGATGTTCATTGGGACAGTTGTTGATATTATCCTTCTATTATATGTAATTGACACAGCCTAAAATCCAAGCAATAAAGCAGGTTGTGTGTATATGTATGAATATGCGTATATATATATATATAAAATATACATATACATATGAACCCATTCATGAATTTCATCCAGTCAGTTTTAATTGGGCATCTACTATATACCAGGTAGTGTTCATGGTACATGAGAGAGTTAAGAATCATGGCCAGACAAGTGTAGGCCAGAAAACAATAATGTATGTCTTATAGAGCAAGCAAATAAGAGTAAATAAGTTATTTTCCAATATTAGTTCATTGTTCAACTGGCAGACTTTTCTGGAATGGCAAGAATAGAAATTCTGCCAAAATAAAAAGACAAATATTTTTGACATTCAGAGAAATGGACAGTGGAGATATTTGTATGTGGCTGCCATGAAGTTATCTTCGTAGCATCTATTCCTGCAGAGAAGCTAATATCGCTGAAGCAGCATGCCAAGAAATTTCACAAATGCACAATGAAGCTTTAAGTAAATAAGCCAGGAAAACACCATATTTAAGAATAATAGAAAATTCCACAAATTTGAAATGCTCTGGGAAACTGTGGATTTAGGAGGCCTTAGAAAATTCCCACTGGCGGTGAACACTGGGGCATTCTCTGTGTATCTGCAGGGACTTCATTCTTCAGGATAGAAAAATATGCTTCCCATGAATCGAGACTCTATTACTTCACAATTAACTCTAGAATTTATATGAGTGCAGGATCATTGCCCAGATCCTACACACAGTTGGCACCATTCCAAACCTGCAAGTAATTCTCACACCACTGAGGGAACCTTAACTCTGAAAGCCTGGAAATTATGCTAAATTTGTTTCCTTTTGTCACCAGTGGACAATAGATGATAGAAGGTAACATATAAAGCTGTCAGGGACAACTCACTGGGGAACAGGCTCCTTGGAGTCAACACTCAGAGAAAATCCTGAGAATTGTGATAAACAGTAATTTGGTTGGAAGAATGTGCGTTTATTTCGTGGTCAGCTTGCGCGCTTGGCAGCTTCAGGTATTAATTTGGTTCACAAATACACAGCTTCACTTCCCCCACCATCATCCTGAAGTAACCTTCACCCAATTCTGTGTGTGGGTTGAGTTCCTTATCATATATTTTCACAACATCCATCCTTCAGTGAATTCTCTTTTTCTGAAAGGGAAATTTTAAGTTTCCATTCAGAGGTATTACACAGATAGGGCTCTTAGGTCTGTATAGCAGTCCACTCTATAGACAGATGTCCCTAAATACAGGGCAAAAGGACAGAAGTAGTAAATTAGATGCCCATTTGTCCCAGGACTCCAGAAAAAGAATCATTCCAAATTGAACCATCATAACAGAATTTGTGAAATGACTGCTGTTTTCCAACCTCATTCTTGTTCCTTTTCTGGGTATTTTTAATCCCCTAAATTCAATTATTCTTGTCTACTATGTGGAAAACAAAATTCAACTGAGTAAATTTTAAAGACCTTTTTTTGGTTTGTTTTTTGAATCCTAAAATTTATTTTTTATTTACGTTTTATATTTATTTTTATTTACATTTTACATTTATTTTTTATTTATATATTTTACATCATTGTGTATTCCCTGTAAAATCCCCACCACCAGTTCACCTGAGCACCATCCCCATAGTCCTTTGTGCTCTCTCTTCCCCTGTCCTGAGGCTTTTCCTCCTGCTCCCTCACATGGTATCTCTTATCCACGGTTGCCTGCTAGTTTTGTTGTTTTATTATTAATATAGATAAGATATGGAAACAACCCAAATGCCCAAAAATAGATGACTGGATCAATAATACTCAACAATCAAAATATGAGTTCGATGCCCAGCCGGGGAGATTCCCACATGGCGCAGCAGACCTCTCCTGCCTCGCCCGCTGCTCCCCTCAGCAGTGTATTTCTGATCTGCCTGTTCTGCTCCCCACTCTGTCTCTGGTGAACCCTCTCACCGCCCTGCACCTCTGGCCTGCACCCCAGCTTGTATGTATAAGTAAATAAATCTTTTATGGTTTATTTTTCCTTAGTAAGCATTTTCCTAGCTCCTGTATGTTCCTATTTAGGGATTTTGGACCTAAATTGTGATTTTTGAGAAAATTTTAAGACAAATTTCTTGGCTACAAACAGAAGAAAGCCAAGGATTTGATTGCTAAGTGTTCCCAGTAACACAGGATTCAGGTATTCCCATAGACCCTCTCTCATTTTTCCCAAATCTAATAATAAGGATGGAGCCTTGATTTCCTAATATGGATATTTAGGTCGCTGCCCCTCTTGCTCTGATCACATCTGGCCTCTATAGGGGAAACGGGCTGGAGGTCGGAATTTAAATGGCGATACTTCCTCCCAGTGCCAGTCCTTTCATTTTCAGTAGGTGGAGCCAGCAACTTTGTGCCATCTTTAGAATCTCACTTGGGGGCCTCCCTGGTGGCACAGCGGTTAAGCGCTGTGCTGTGGAGCTGTCAGCAGCGGCGATGTGAGTTCAATGCCCGGCCAGGGAGAATCCCACACGGTGCGGCAGACCTCTCCTGCCTCGCCCGCTGCTCCCCTCAGCAGTGTATTTCTGATCTGCCTGTTCTGCCCCCCGCTCTGTCTCTGGTGAACCCTCTCGCCACCCCACGCCTCTGGCCTGTGCCCCAGCTTGTATGCATAAATGGATAAATCTTAAAAAAAAAAAAAAGAATCTCACTTGGACTGAATATCAACTTCTTTCTCCCTTTGTCCCTCGCTGTGTCCCATAGCAACTTATTTTTCTACTGGGGCATTTTCACTGATACAATGGGCATAATTTAGGAGGCTTTGATGGAAGGACTTGAAAGAGTCATTAACTTCATTTTGCTTCATTTGTTTCTAAGTCAAAGAATCCCAGAGAGAAATGCTATGAAAAATAAAAGCATCTTAATTGACTGCCATGGAGCTATATACTGCAGACATCACAGACTGAGGTTCAGATTTCCTTTGAGGATGAACAGATAAAGCAAATTCAATTATTATCTAAGGTTGGACTTCCCCTACCCTGTGCCTAGTTCTACCCTTCTCTCTCCTCCAGTCATCAACCTTTGAGCATCGATTCCCCCTTCTTACTTCAGAATCCTACTCTTTGCTGGAAATTGAGGATTTCCAGCCTTTCTTGTGAATATTTTAAAATAATCTTATCTCTTTGACATGTAGTTTGTCTTGGAAAATTTTAGCTTGAATAGAAGTTAAAAAAGAGTCTGCACAAGGGGAGTGAAGAAGGATGGGTTTGGCCTGTTAAAATTGTTTATCCGAAAAAGTAATATTTACCATTTGTCCAAGTAACACATGGCATCCTTTTCATTAGGTTCAAACACTGGTTACACCATTTACTAGCTGTGTGTAAGTTACTTAACTTACTTTGACATTAATATGAGGAGGAGGATGGTAATAATAATGATAATAATAACAATTATAATAATAATATCTACCTGCTAGTAATATTAAATGTGTTGAAAACTTTCAAGTATTTCAGTGTGTTAGTGGGTGTCATTCTTATTGTAAGCGAGCCATGAGTCTCACTGCTCCACCCACAATTTCCTAAATGGGTTGCTGGGAGCCAGGGGTGGAAGAGGGCCTGCTGGTAGATTTTAAAAGATGGAGGTGGTGGTCAAAGGGAGGGGGTTTCTCGATCCTGCAGGACCTCCTGCTTGGAGGGGGTGGGCTCACACTTGCTCTCAGCTGCCCCTCTTGGGGGGACAGGATTCCTGCTTCTGGTCAGGTGTTCCTTGAGCTGGCTTCCACCTGCAGTGTTATTTCCGGCTTCAACACATTGGCAGGTGACATCATTCCACTCTCTTGAGAGACTGTGGCAGCTGCCATCTTGGCCTCATGGTGGATTCAGCTTGGGTACATTTTGAAATGTGGTTCTATCCTCCTGTCCCAGCCCTTTGGGCCCTATGTGACCTCTTGCTTGTGTTTTATCACAACAGGTTGTCTAGGATTCGTTTTCCTGGCGGCTCTGGTTCTTGACTGCCCGGATTTGGGCCTGTTTGACTAAGCACTTACCCATGAGGGATGGTTGATTTCACAGTTTGATTGGGAGTCTGCATTTTGAAATCCTTCTCTCCCTTACTCTACTTCTCCCTCTTTGTATTCTCTTTGAAGCCCTCAAAGATTAAAAACCTTTGGGGCACACCAAAGTTTGATTATCTGGCTTCTATGTGCATGCGTCGCACGAGCACTTTGGGGGCTTGAGCATCACTCAAAATTTCTCAATATCATTGCTATTACTAAAAAGACTTATAGTTTCTAAATTTTCAAGGTAAACATAGGTGTATATTATACTAGCTTTTGTGACATTAACATAAACTACAAATATACTCTTTGCAGATTCTTAGTGTGAAAGATCATTCATAGAGTTGGTATGCATAGAGAGAGAAGAAAAGAAAGGATAGCAGTTTCCCAATAAAACACCCCAAGTTGCCGATCCCCTAGTGGGTAAATGCCCAGCCAAACAGGGTTGGCTCAAAGCGGGGCAGCTGAGACCCAAAGCTTGCCACAAGTCTCAGGCATCTTCTGGTGGAGAACCACAGGAAAGGGACAGAAGGGCCAGGCGAGTCTGGGAGGAAAGGCACAAAATCAAAGTACAAATCAAGATAATGGCTGCCACTGTCAGCCTCCCCATGGGTCTCTCATCCGTGTGTCTCTCTCAAGTGTTGCTACATGTCGCTCCTCCATGTGTCTCATCCACGTCCCCCAACCCCCAGGTGCCAGTTCAAAGCTGAGAAGCAAACGAGCCCTTCTCCCTGAGTCTCTACCCATCTCCTTTCTCCATGTGTTACCCTTTGAGCCCACCTACCTTCCGTGTTAAATAACTTGGCCACTTCACTTTGCCCCTCATTAGGTGGGGCAGGGAACATGGTACCTCCCCTTTTTCTGGAGATGTCTCTGTTATTCCTGGGCACCTGTCAGTTTTGCTAGGAATGAAAATCTCCCCCTGCTGAACCTTGACATGACTATAACCCTGGCCAGCAACTTGGTTGCAACTATGAACCAGATGATCCCAGATCAGCAACACCCTGACTCCTGACCCATAGAAAATATGCCATAATAAATATTTGTTGATTTAAACTGCAAAGTTATAAAATATTTTTTTACTTAGTAGTAGATTGCTCATGCAATCATTTGTTAAATGAAAAAAATTTTTATTTTCTTACAAAACATAACTAAATGCTGTGGACATGAGACACACCTACAACCACGTGACTCAGAAAAATAAAAATAATACAAAAGGTGTACTAGGCAAGTAGAAATAAAGAGTGCAGGTATAGAGATGCTGATATGAAGCAAAGTTTAACTAAGTCTAAAAGCATTATGTATGACAAAAAAGAACATCTTTGTGCTAAATCCATAGTAAAAAATAGAAAATACAATTAGTGTATGCACTTGTGCTCTTATTTAAAGAATAAGCAACAGGCCCAAAATGGAGTCCTTCATGCTGGAGCCCCACCAAGACTTCATCCCTAACCTATTGCATTTTAGCCTCCCCCAAAAGTGGAATTATAGACTAGTCATTCTGGAGTTTCCTGGCACTACTGAAGTAATGTGCATGATAAGACCCCCAAGCCTTCTCATATAAGATAGTGGCTTTGCTTGAAATAATCTTTCTTTTCTTTTGCTAATAATTTTACCCCACTCTCTTTCTAACTATAAAAGCATTCCATTTTACATTTACACAACAGACAATTGGATTACTTAGAGCACTTTCCAAAACTAGAGAATGTCATAGACTCTGAGGTTAGGAGGTTCAGGGAGGGAAAGGGACAAGGGGACAGAGGGGATGGTGGGAGGGATAAAAACCTCCTATTTTGTACAGCCCTGTGCAAAGTCTTTCTACTTGGTAGATGTTATGTTGCCCAATTATGAATTTTTTAATAAAGCCAATTAGGCCTCTATAAATTTATTCTGATGATTTTGGTTTTTTTTAACACACTAAGTTATATAACAATCATATTTAGGGGAAAAATAATATAGACTATGCAAGGAAACATATAGATATACTAATAATAAAAGATGTTACTATAATACTTCTAGTACAAGGCAGATCAAGTGTAGAAAAATAAGGAGATAGAATATCTGAACAACATCATTAATAAGGGAGATGTTATGAATTTATATAGAATTACACATCCTCCTGATATACCTTCTGTTCAAGCATCTGTGACACAGTCTCAAAATTTGATCATATATTAGATCACAAGGAACATCAGTGTTTCCCATTATATAGAAATATTACAAAGAACATATCTGATCACAGTACAATAAAACTGGAAATTACCAACAAAAAAACAAACAAGCAAATGAACAAAACAAATTAGTTCTTCCACCTGGAAATTAAAAATCCTTCTATTAAACAACTCCTGGGTGAAGGGAATACAGAGACTGAAATTACAGAATCTTGAAGAAAGAAATAATGAAAACAATACATACTGGAATCTGTGGAATACATTTAAAGCCGTGATCATGAGAAAATTCACAGGCTTAAAAAGCTAGGAAAGAATAAAGTTAACAAAAGAAAGCACGAGAAAGGAATCTGTGTGGATAGTAGCAAAAGTGGAGAACAGCAAAGAATGAACCTAAAAGCAGAGATTGATACTGGGAAGCAGTAGATCCCATTAAATCAAAGTCACATTTTTTAAGGAAATATAACAAAACAGACACATCCCTAGCTAACTTGTCCAAGAGAAAAAATAGATAAGGCAGAAATACATAAAATAAGAAAAGACAAGAAGCAACTAACCATTTCAACAGAAATTTTAAAAAACCATGAGACTATTTTGGAGACCTCTATAGAAATGGATTTGAAAATCTAGATCGGATTTTGGGGGGGGAACACCCACTGATGTTTTATGGACTCCATCCCCACCTCCATGCTGAAGAGACCCCAGGTGCTAAGGACTATAACTTCCATCATGCTGTGAATCTGCCATAACTCTTGACTTCTTGAAGGGGGGACTGCTGGGAACTAAGGGCAGAGTTAAGCAGCCATGCTTGGCATAAAGCTGAACACAAGTGGGCCTGGAAGGAGCTTGGTGTTGCTGCCTTCAGCTTGTGCCTGAACTCCCAGGTCGGACAGTGCTACCGGTAGTACACATTGACCATTTAATCTCTCTCTTCTCATTCTCCGTGCTCCCCTCTTCTCATTCCCTTGCAAATAAGCCCTTTATTAACTTTTCCCTGGCTGCCTGCCCTTGAGTCTTCTCCTGAGGTTTTAAGCATGTGGGTGAGGACTTACATCCAGGCTATCCCGTTTCTCTTTGGGGTAGCCCTGTAACAAAATGAATAATTTCTCAGGTAAATACATTTTACCAAGGTTTATCCCACTGGAGTTAGGATGACCAATTTCCATAGAAGAAATAGGGGAAGTGACCAAGGAATTACCCCACAAAAAAAGAGCAAAGCTCAGAAGTTTTCTCAGAGAGAGTCTATCAAATAGTTAAAGGTAAGATAACTCCAGATCTCTCTATATTGTTTCTGAGCATTAAGAATAAAGGAAAGCTTCCTGATTCTACTTATGATGAGAAACCTGAAAATGACAATAGAAAAATAAAAATCCAGGCCAATCTCATTGAAGAATGCAAATATAAAAAAGAAATTAAATGCCAGCAAGCAAACTTGAACATTTCAGTAATCACATGATACACTCTGACAGAGTGGGACTTGTTTCAAGAACATGGGTCAATATTAAAAAATCTATTGGTATCATACACCAGATTAACATATTGACCAAGAAAACCCACATTGTTATCTCCACAGATGCTGAATTAGCCTTTGACAAAATTTAGCTGCCACTCACAATAAAACCTCTCAATAAAATAAGAATTGAAGGACATTTTCTTAACTAAGGTGGATATACCTTAGTTCTAAAATTAGTACCACATTTAATGAAAAAACTCAAGAGCCATTGTCACTCACTTCAAAGCAAGGCAAGCAAACAAATAAACAAAAAAATAGATACCCTGAGAAATAGAACTTCCCACCACTCTTGATCACTTTTGTAATTCAAAATTACAAACACAGTTCAAGTTCTATTCACCAGTGCCTCTCCACTTGGGTCCCAAGTGAGCAGCAGTTAAGAGACAAAGTCCACAGATTCTTTAGGTGGCTTCCAAAGAACAGAGTGGCTGTTAATGTCCTTGCTTGTTAAAGTTCTAAGAGAAGCCATTTTGATAGCCATTGATAAGTGAAAGGAAAAGGAGAAGGAAGGAGAAATTTACGTTTGGAGAGGGAGGGAGGGATAATGGGTGAAAGAGAAGTGGGAAGTGAGAATATGTGGCTTATGGGGGCAGAATGATTTGGCCAGGACATGGGGCAGTGATCAGCAATAACATCAAGTCACTTTACTCCAGTGAAGGAATCCACTGTTGGCTCAGCCCAGCAAGGTCTGCTTTCTTTTTAAAAGCATTTCACAGCCACAAACAAGCTGTCTGCAAAAATGAACTGTTCTGATCCCTTTGCCAAGCAATATTGCCTAAAGCAAATCCCTATGAACTGGGAAGAGTTGCTGGGCTTGTAACATTTCCACTCTCCATCTTCTTCCTATCTCCCAAAGTAGAATTGCAATATTTAAAGTAAGAAGGCAACTAACTTATGCATTTCAATATTCTATCACGGAAGAGAGCATTTTCCAAGCTGTTTTAGAAGCGCAGGCTAGGTCATAGAATGGAGGAAGTGAGAAAGGGGCTGAGCAAGACACAGATGCAGGACAAGCCCCAAGCATTTCCCTTTGAACAAGAGGTTAGGTGGGTTACCCAGGGATTCCAGGTGGCCTGAAAATGCAACTCCAAGGCCTCAGTTGCTATTTTCATTCCCTTCTCCCCTTCTTCTTACAGAGGGCAATCCTAGTAAGTGCACTTCTTCCTGTTTGCCTGTTCATGCTTTAGTGACTCCTTTAGGGTTCTCAAAGCCCACATGCTGCTGTTGGGTGGCAGTTTTCTGCTTGTGCTTCTACAAAGCTTGTCCATGTTTTTGCATGATGGGCTGGATGGAGGAAAGCCTCATGATTAGAGCTTTGCTTCCGACCCTCCTCTTCAACCAGAGTACTGCTGTCCAATGTACTTGTTGTACATTTTGGATTTCACTTGATGAATTTGGATTCTTCACTTGAAGAAACAGCTCCATTTTTCTCTATGCCCACATGTTTAGCAACTGAGACATTTTGGGGAATGTTTATCTTGGAACAGGATTGCTGGATTAAAGGGTTATGTATATGTATAATTTGAGTGAGTGTTGCCAGATGGCTCTCCAAAATGGGGACACTCCCATCAGCAGTGCAACAGGGATGCTGCATCCCTGCCTTGCCTCAGCACTTGAGATGCTCCAGCATTGTAAATATCATCAGTCCACAGGCATAGGGAATAGCGCGTGGTGGTTAATTTGCATTTCTCTGATTACCTATGATTTTGGATGTCTCCCCTTGTACTTACAAGATTTTAGGGTTTCCTCTTCTGCAAACTGCTCATATCATTTGCCTATTTTAAAAATTGAGATCTATGTCATTTTCCAGTTGTTTTGCAAGAGGTCCTTGTACAATGGAAAGTCCTCCTCACCATCCTCTTGTGTGTTATCTATGTGGTGATTTTAGCTATGATGCACCTCCCTGAACAGAAATATTTACTTTGAGGTGATCGAATTTATCAATATTTTGCTTCAATGTGTGTGTGTGTGTGTGTGTGTGTGTTTGTGTGTGTTGAGGGATTTCCTTGTTCTCTCTACTCACCCACAAGTGACAAAGATTTTCTTCTATATTGTTTTCAGTTAACTTTGTAGTTTTATTTTACTCTTAAATATTATTGTTCCACATATTATATCATAAGCTAATAATACTATGAAGAAAGGGAACATATTTTTTGAAAAAGCAAATTCGATCATGTCATTATTTTGTTCAAAACCCCCCCAATCGTCCCCCACCTCAAAGCAAGAACCAAAGTCCATCCAGTGATTTAAAAGGTCCTTTGAGATTACTGATTCCCCCTTGCCAATCTGAGCGTGCCTCCTGCTTCTCCTCATTCGTTCTGCTCCAGCCACACTGGCTTTCTCTGTGATCCTCAAAGATATCAGATACACACATGCCTTAGGCTGTGCTCTACTCCTGGAATCTTCCTCCTGTTGATATCTGCATAGAAAGCCCTTTTATACCTCCTCTGTGGTGTTTGCTCAAGTCACTGTCTCTGAGCACTGTCCAGCCTGAACACTTTTAGGGCAAATTCTGTTGCCCTGAACAACCTTACTCTTCTCTTTTCCCATATTACTCATCACTTTCTAACACAATGTATAACTTACTCGTTTATTATGGGTATAGTTTAGTATCTTTTTCTATCACTAGAATGTGAGCTCTGTGTTGGTTGGGGGTTTTGTTTTGGACCCAGCTGTCACCCAGGGCCTACATTGCTCCCTGTTTGGCCCTTCATCATCATTTGTTGAATGACGAGTCACGTGACTCCTTCCCAGTGAATGGTGACAGGAGCGGTGTCCCCTGTTTCCTTTATCCGCAGGCAATTCTAGTGGCACCTTCTAGTGCATGGCTAGTGTGGTGGCCTAAGAGCATGAGTTGGCACATGATCCTTAACCATGGGATTCCCAAGCCCCTCTGGTGTTCCTGAGAGCGATACAGTAGCCCTTTTCATAAATTCTTTAGTTTAACCAAGCTTTGTTGGTATAGCTTATACCACTTATCAAGGAGCACAAATGTGTGTGTGTGTGCGTGTGTGTGTGTATGTGTGTACATATATATAATATATATACATCTTAAATAAGTGAAAAATAAAATACCATTTAATTCAAGTTTCCTCAAAAACTCTTATTTAAATTCATTAAACTGAAATTAAAAATGATCCAGTTTTAGACAATGTCCAAAGTGGACAGTGTCTTGAAACGGGGTAGTAGACAATCAAAGATGGTCACACAACATCCTTTTATACTCTTTGGCCATGCAGATTTTCTTCTTTCTGTGAAGACATGGAGTCCTTCCTCCGCTCCTTGACTCTGGATGGCCTCCTGACTTGTTTTGACTGCTAGCACGCACTGCAGGTGGCTGGGGCAACTTTGTGATTGTTCTCTCAGGATGCTACCTAGCACTGTGCCGTAAGGAAGCTGAACTATTCTGTCTTAGGACGAGAACCAAGGATAACTAGAGGGTATCTGGAAGTCACCACCAGGTATGGGAGTCCGGGACCAAGTTGCACAGCAAATGCCCCAGCTGACAGCAGGTGACAGCATGAATGCGCTCAGGTGACACCAATACAGGGATTGCCCTGCAAACCCACAGAACCATGAGAAATATTTTGTTGTAATTTAAAAGCCCTACATCTGGGTATGGCTGATTATTAAAGGAGATGAGGATATGCCGCCCCAAAATATGCCACTTAGGCATAAGGATTATTTTGAGCTGAAGGCAACTGAGAATCAACAGATGCAGGAGGAAACCTAAGAGCTTCCTCTGTCTATCTAAAAGCCGAGCCTTCCAAAAGAGCTCAAAAGAACTTAATGGTCATAATCCCTTCCCCAGGAGCAGGAGACAAAGGCTCCTAAGACTTTATCACAAATAGACAATGTCATAAGACTATCATAATTCTCCCATCTATCCTCCTAAGGGCCCTGTAGGGTAAATGAAGTTAAAAACCAAGCTTTTGCCCGCCCTCCTGCTGCTAGCGTGGATGCCCGGGGCTGAGAGGCGTGGGCTCAGGGCATGTGTGCCTATGATTGTGGGCGCCGGGGCCGGAGACCGGCACGTGTGTGTATGTGTAAGCGCAGGCACCGGTGCCGGGAGGCCAGGAATAAAGGACGGCTGCAGGAGGACCGCTAGGGCTAAGGGACTATGAGATGTCGCAGACTGAAAGAGCGCTCCAAAGAGGCCAGAGAAAGAGGGCAGGGATTCCTGGGGGGCTGAGAGGCTCAGCTGCCTGCCTCCTAGCACCCCCTGCCTGACCTGTGCCTGCCTCCTTGCATACCACGCTGGGTGTGCCTGTGTACTTGGTTCCCTGAGACAGCATTAAATGCCTGTAAAACTTCACCAAAGGCTCCAGGATTCTCTTTATCCATCTGCCTGAATCCATAGTGAACCTGCTCTGTGCATGCGTGCACTAAAGGCCCATTTATATTTCAGAAAGGTCATTTTTCCCAAAATATCCTTTCTTCCTCTCCACCTCAATGGTTAAGATACTATCTAAGCTCCAATTCTAACCACCACCTTCTTCAGCGACTCATACTGTGTACTCTGGCATATATATACTTTGCTAAATAATTCTTTCTTCTTGCTAATCTTTTATCAGTTTAATTCACAGGCCACAGATACTGAATCTGAGAGATTAGAGGAAAAATTTTGTCTTCTCCTACATTATGCAGCAAGAAATAATTGATATAAGCAGAAATATTGCTTCTCTAAAGCCAATATATCATTTTTTCATGTTTCTGTGACAAATTGGTCTAAGTTGTCCCTGGTCAGCTGAGTCATACTGAAATTCTGCAAATATAATAACAGTAGTATAGTCTTTGTTCACTGGGGAAAATTATTTATCTTATTATTTAAATGCTAAATCCTTTAATATGCTTCCCAAGAAGATGTCTGGTAGAGAAAAAAAAATCACAAAAGAAAAGCTAACAGAGCACAACCTAAAAAATAGGAGGAATTTTTCTCAAAATAAAAGTCAGACAAATAGAATGTTTATCTGTCAAACAAATCATTGTGAATTAAACCATGAGGAGGTGACATTTGAGAAAAGATTTAAAGGCAGTAAGAAAGTTTGGATGTAGTTATCTGGGAGGAGAGAATACCAGGTGAAGGGGTTGAGCCAGGGCAAAGGTCCCAATGCATGAATATACCTGTCACAGTGTTAGTCGTGATGGATTTATTATGTCTTTTCATGGTGAGAATGGTATGGAATAACACAATTGAAGATAAAGCAAACTTTAATAAATACCTTATTTTCAATATAAAGAGGAATAAAATTTGACACATTGAAAAGCCACTTCTCATGTCCAATAAACATGTTAAACACTTAAAGGATATTACTTTAAGTATTTGTTAGCTCAAAAGAGTCTAGTTGTAATCTGTGTTTTTAACTCTACTCTCCACCCCCACGGCCAGATTGGTCTCCACGAGTCTAGCCTATCTCTCTTGTTTTGAGCACCTGCAAGTTTGGAAGCAGCTCAAACTACTCAACATCACATGCAACTGGATTCTCAAATGTCAGCTTATCCTGGGGTGTCTGGGTTTCGTTGTTTCTGCCTATCCTGAAAAAAAAAGGCCCAGAGTAGTACATTGTTTTTCTAAGAAATAATATTTAACTGCTCTAATAATCCAGTAGAACTCTGAACTTGACTTCTTGTTTATTACTAGACATACATTTATTCATTTCACAAGCTTTCTTTTCCAATATTTAATTAATGTTTAGTGTGTCTAAATACCTAAATATTGGCTTTTCTTATTTTTGTTCTTTTAAATTTTGTCATATTTCCCCAACATACTGAGATATGACATATAACA
This sequence comes from Scalopus aquaticus, assembly GCA_004024925.1. Lineage (NCBI taxonomy): Eukaryota > Metazoa > Chordata > Mammalia > Eulipotyphla > Talpidae > Scalopus > Scalopus aquaticus. The sequence continues at coordinate 37,156 of PVIJ01008894.1, forward strand.
TTATGTAAGTTGAAGGGTAAAAGGTGTTGATTTGATACATTCAGTTACTGCAAAGTGATTACCATCTTACAACACACGCTAACACCTCCTTCCTTCTCCACAGCCACATAATTACTGTTTCATTTTTTCCTATTAAAATATAATTGACATATAACATATTGTTTTCAGCAGTTGCTTTAGACAACTTCCTTATATAAAAATATACTCTACATTAAAAATTTCAAAGATACAGAAAAGCAAAAATAAACCAAATGCAATTCCTCTCTGAAAGATATATATGGTTTGCATTTAAAAAAAAAAGATTTATTTACCTATACATACAAGCTGGGGTGCAGGCCAGAGGTGCAGGGTGGTGAGAGGGTTCACCAGAGACAGAGTGGGGGGCAGAACAGGCAGATCCACCGAAATACAGTGCTGAGGGGAGAAGCGGGAGAGGCAGGAGAGGTCTGCCACACCATGTGGGAATCTCCCCGGCTGGGCATCGAACTCGTATTTTTTATGATTCCATTCTTGAGCACAAACTATTACACAGATTCAAACTCTATGCACTGTTTAGTAACCCACTATCTTACTGCATTGGTACATCATGGAATTCCATTCTTGTCAATAAATATATGCCTTTATTATATTTTTAATGGCTCCATATCAGTGCCTTGTTTAATGCCTTATTGTTGAATATTAAGTTTGATTAGATAATGAAGGATGGTTATCATAAAGTTATTTCCATATTTACCTTCATGGTTATTTTCCGAAGATCAATTCCTGAAAGTGTTTTAAAAGGACATGCACCCATATGTTTATTGCAGCACTATTTACAATAGTGAAGATATGGAAACAACCCAGATGCCCAAAAATGATGACTGGATAAAGAAGATGTGGTACATATACACAATGGAATACTATTCAGCATTCAAAAAAGATAAACACATGCAATTCGCAGCAACATGAATGGAACTAGAAGGGATCATGCTCAGCGAAATAAGCCAAACGGAAAAAGAAAAATATCAAATGGTCTCACTTAAAACAGGAATATAGGGGAACCAAATACAAGAGGGACAATCAGCGAGAGAGGGGGAAGGGTTGGGACTCAGACAGGGGAGAGGGGAGCACAGGGGACTGTGGTGACAGTTCACGGGTGAATTGGTGGTAGAAAACCTACAGGGAATACACAGTAATGTAAAAGACATAAATAAAAATAACAATTAAAAAAAATAAATGATAGATATCATTCACATGCACTATGGCATATATTATTGCAAAGTTCATTTTGCCATACCACCAAAATTCCTTTTAATTATTCAGAACTAAAATTTTAGAATTATAAATTCTATTTACAGTCAAGTTCTTCTACACACAAATAAAATATTTTTTAAAAAAGAATCGACTATGCTGGAGGACTATGGGTGACTGGTAGTGGGTGCCCTTCACTGGCAATACCTAATGGGGGTGTCCTAACATTACCTCAATTTAAAAAAATAATAAATTTTAAAAAGAATTCCTAGAATTCTGGGGCCTCCCTGGTGGCGCAGCAGTTGAGTGCTGCGCTGTGGAGCTGTCGGCAGCACGTGATGCGAGTTCAATGCCCAGCCGGGGAGAATCCCACATGGCGCGGCAGACCTCTCCTGCCTCACCCGCTGCTCCCCTCAGCAGTGTATTTCTGATCTGCCTGTTCTGCTCCCCACTCTGTCTCTGGTGAACCCTCTTACCGCCCCACACCTCTGGCCTGTACCCCGCTTGTATGTATAAATAAATAAATCTTTAAAAAAAAAAAGAATTCCTAGAATTCTTTTTAATCACTGCCAACCAAATTGGAAAAAAATGTGTTTAATTTTTAAAATGGAGTTTTCCCATGGATATTAACAGTATATTCCAAAATGTCTGATATTCAGATAGATTTTCCCCATCTATTCCAGGAATGTCTTCTTTGGTATTTTTTCAAACCAGGGTCCAATTGCAATTTAGGGATTGCATTTACCTTTTATGTCTCTTTCCACCCTAATTTTTATGATATTGGTCAGTGAAGATTCTAAGCCAGCTATCTTTAACTTGTCCTCTCTCAATCTGTGATATAGAAGGTAAAATCTAGAGGCTTGATCAAGTGCTGTTGTATACTTCATATTGTGTCATTTCAAGAAGCTCATAATTCCAGGTTTTCTCACTATTAGTGGATGCTACTTTTGATCACTTGGTTAAGGTAGGAGATTATCAGTTTCTCCATTGGAAAAAGTACACTTTTCCCTTTGCAATTTGTAAGTAATTTTTACACTAACATTGATTAGCACCATGTAGATATTCTGTCTTCTAATCACTTTAATCTAATAGTCTTAGCATTCACTAAAGATTCTTCCTGAATTATGTATTACATTGGGAATTGCAAAATGGTCGTTTTACAATTTTATCATTTCTTTTTTATTTACTAGCTGAAATACTTTTCAAAGAAGAATCTCCCCATATTATTATGGAATTCATGGATTTTTATTTATTTATTTTGCTAAAAATAAATTGCTGTTATTATTTTATCTTTTAATGCTCACACTGTCCCTCTCTTGCCCAGTAGGAATGTTACAAGCCTTGACCCAAAAGAGTGGATCCTTTGCCCACCAAGGACAGAATTCACCAGAGAGTGCTAGGTGAGGCAGAACCAGGCAAGGCTTTATTAGAGAGATTCATGCAAGAGGGAACTAGTACTGGAAAGGAGAATTTAGCCTAGCTCCTTGAAGGGAGTTTGGAGGAGATATTTAAAGAATAGGTACACGGGGCCTCCCTGGTGATGCAGGGGTTAAAGTCTCACTGCTATCAAGCTTTCACCAGCCACTGCTGCCCGAGTTAGATCCCGGGCCAGAGAGCTAACCCACATATGGTGCATCAGACCTCTCCTGTCTGGCCCACTGCTCCCCTCAGCAGTGTATTTCAGTAGATCTGCCTGTTCTACTCCCCACTCTGTCTCTGGTGAAACCTCTCACCCCCGTATCTCTGGCCTACACCCCAGTTCTTGTATGCATAAATAATTAAAATAAATCTTAGGAAAAAAGAAAGGATAAGTATATGAGGCAGGGAGGAGAAGAACAGTCATCATTTGTTCTGGGTTGGACTACACCAGGGCATGGGCAGACAGGTTACTCTCCAACTACACATGCAGACTCTCAGGTTTCTTCTTTCAGGAAATTGCGTGATAATCATTAGTTAGGATCTAATGACTTTTATCTAGAATGGCACCTTTGGCCAGTGGTCAGTGTGGTGGGCCAAATTGCTTGGGTAGGGCTAGCCAGTCCATGGTATTGTCAAGCTACTCAAACAGGACTTGGGGCAACTCATCCTACTAGTTCACGATTTCTTTTACCTAGACTGTTTCAGGGGGCCTTTGACGCCATCTCCTATATCTGACATTTCCCTTTAGTCTTTGAGCATTTTCTCATTTTCTAGTACGATGAGATATTATTAGGCTCACTTTGTACTTACCTGCCCCAGATATGGAAACAATCATCTGTGGAAAGAGAATTCCAGGTTGGAGGAAAATCAAGTGCAAAGACCTTGAGGTAGAAGTGTTAGCAAGCAGAATGAGGGTTTCCCCTATACCCCCCAAACCTTGCATGCTCTAAATAGCTTCTTACATCTGTCACATAAAGGCAAAACATATTCTTAGTGCATAAGACCTTCTGTAGAAAAGAACTTGAATAGAATTAGTGTGCAACAGAGAGAAGAGAAGGAATAAAGATAAAATAGTTTCTCAATGAAACACCCAAAGTTAACTACCTCAGGGGTAAATGCCCAGCCAAACAGGGGTTGGCTCAAAGTGGAGCTACTGAGGCCAGAAAACTTGCCACAGTCTAAGGCACCTTCTGGTGGGGACCCATAGGAAAGGGGCAGAAGGGGCCAGGCAAGTTTAGAATGAAAAAGCAAATCACAGTACAAATCAAGTTAAACACTGCCATTGTCAGCCTTCCCATGGGTCTCTCACCCACATCTCCTCCAAGTGTCTCCACATGTCTTGATTTCACATCTCTCCTTCCATGTCTCCCAAATCCCTGGTGCAAGTCAAAAACCGAGAAGCAAGTGCACTCTCCTTTACATGTCTCTCTGCTCTATGTGTCTTCTCCAAATCTTCCTCCAAGTCTCCTCTCTTCCAAGTTTTCTTCAGCTTCTCCCTGCTCAGATCCATCCTTCATTAGGTGGGGCAGGGAACTTGAAACATCCCCTTTTCATGGTGGTCACACCATAACACACCCACAATATGAATATATTGGCAAGGGGAGAGCCACACTGCAATCCTGTAATCATACAATTCAATTACTAGCAGAAGGAGGGTGATAATGAATCTCTTGGCAAGGCCCAGGAGACACAGATAACACAGGGGCCAGGTCTGGGGACTTTCTGGCAGCCACCCATCTTCAGAAAGAGGAAGGCTACTTCTCAGCGTGAAAGTTGCCATATCTTTCTCCAAGACCTAGAGAAGGCTTCAGTACCACGGACATGGAGTCCAGAGTGTCTCACATTGGCTTAAATTCAGTGCCTATATTCATAGCAGTTTTCAGAGGCATATTATGAGGATGACCTGTTAATTTTTGTTTGGAAAGGGCCTCTTGGCACAACCAGGTTTTGGCCTTGCCTTTTGCATATCTGCTTATTAGTGTCTTCCTAAGCAAGTGATAACTTTTTCATTGATAACTTAAATCACTATCTCAATTGCTCTGATCTCTAGATCAGTTAGGGTCATTACAATATAAGTACTTACAACATCTCAGGATTATTACAATATCAATACATATAATAGATTGTTTGACTATTTTCCAACTTAGAAGAACAAAGAGGGGTACAGGATAATTTCCTTTGTGCCCTCAAATAATCATGCCTGTTATTAAGTCTTCATAAAAACAATGGGGTTTTTATGTAAACAATGGGGTTCAGAGAGCTTCCATATTGGTGAACATATGGTGCTAGAGGACCTGGGAGCGCTGCACCCATATCTTGCTCTGTAGTTGCTCCAACTTTTGCTGTTCCTGAGTTTTATCTTTTATAATAAATGGTAACAGTAAGTGCAACGCTTTCCTGAGTTATGGGCTATTCTAGCACATTACTGAACCTGAGGTAGAGGAGTCATGTGAAGCCCCAATTTGTAACCAAGTCAGACAGACGCATGCATAATTTGGGAACCCCAAACTTGAAAGTGGTCCTGTCTGGAGTTGGGTCAGACTTGTGAGATTCAGCCCTTAATCTATGAGGTCTGTGCTAACTTTGGGTAGTGTTGGACAAGGAACCAAACCTGGTCAAGCTGAAACAAAGAAGAGGCATTTATTGGGGGCCTTTAGGACTACAGCACAGAAGACACAGATCCAAGCAGCTCAGGAATCATGTTTTTAAGGAAAGAGAGGGTGAAGAGACTGGATAGTTTACATTCAGGTCTGCTGTGCAAATTAGGCTAAGAGTTGTGATTGCTGCCATAATGTGCAAAATGGGTGAAGAATTATTGATTGAATTTCAATCCCCAAACTATCCCAGGTTTCAGTGTATTCCTAGAAGTAGATGTGTCTGTGTTTGCTTGAGCAGTCTCTGGCATGCCTGGACATATCCTGGGCCCATCCTGTTTTGGTTTCACCAGATTTGAATGGCTCTGTTTCTTTGTTTCCTTCTTTCTTTCTTTCTTGTTTTTTTGTTCTTCTTCCCCTTCTTTCCCCAGTCCTTCCTTTTTAAAAAATAATTCTTACCAGTAGTTATTAGATGTGACTGAGGGGAGGGGTACCCAGAGAACCCCAAACTTGCACTCTCTAAAGGGATCTGACTATCTGTGCACACAAAGACAAAGCAAACTCTTGGTGTGCCACATTCTTTAATAGAATTACTGTGTATAGAGAAGGAAGAGAATTTCTCCAATAAAACACCCCAAACTACCCATCCTCTCGTGGGTCAAACCACAGTAGGACTGATGAAGTCCAAAAGCTTGCCACAAGGTTAAGGAACTTCTAGTTGGAAAAAGAAAGGGGCAAAAGGGGCCAGGCAAGTCTAGGATAAAGGGAGCAAAATCTAAGTACAAATTAAGATAATGGCTGCCATTGTCAGCATCTCCATGTATCTCTCACCCAGGGGTCTCTCCCAAGTGTCTCTATATTTCTCTCCTCCAAGTTCCTTTCAGCAGTACCAGGGTGCAAGTTAGGCCATGAAACAAGAGAGCACCAGTCCAAAAGTATTCAGTTATACACCAAGTATGACTGCTTGACTCCACCCCCAGTGTCCCTGCTCAGAAAGTCTCGTTCATGGTACCCTGGGACTTGTAGTCCAAGGCAGCTTCATGTGAGTGGGTGCAGAGAGAATGATACCCATTCACTGCACTGTGATGTTTCTCCCCCTTTTATGCAGATGCCTCTCTGTAGCAGTTAGCACTAGAATTGAATTGAGTTATTGGATACTTAATTTGGTGTCAGAGTTAGAGAAATGGTGTGGGAAGAGATTTCACATATTTGGTGTCAGGAGAAAAAAAATCTCTTATTCAGTGTCAAAAGTGTGGTGAGTAAAAACACTCCAGAACCCTAAAGTATGGAATTGAGTATTCCTTTTTCAAAACATATGTTCAAGCATCTAATTGGAGCTAATGTAGTGGGAGCTTGAAAATTTGGACTATTTTTTTTTAACTTCAGTATTCCTTTCTCTCTGTCTTTACAACTCAAATTTGGTTCAGATTTTTATTTACCTGTGCATATCTGACTATAAAATAGTCATTTTCAGTTCATTTGTTCACTATTTTAAAAGAAATATAGGATACATAAAACAAAGGGCACAAATCACAGGATTTTTGGCTCAAGAACTAATTGCAATATGAAGTGTCATCCAGATGGACTAGAATGTTTTCAGTACTCCACAATGATCTTTTCTTTGTGCCCACTCTCCTCCCTAGAGGTAACCACCATTGTAATTCTTCGCCCCACAGATTAATTTTGCCTGTATTTTTTGCCTTGTTTGGGATTTATATGAATGGAATCATGCAGTATGTACTCTTTTTGTCCAACATTCTATTTATGTGAGCACTTCATCAGTATCATTGCACGTAGCTGTAGTTCATTAATTTTTATTACTATATTTTTCATAAAAATACTCAATTCACTTATCTACCCTATACTGATGGATATCTGAGCTGTTTCATGGATTTAACTTATAAATAATGCTGCTGTGAACATTCTTGTACATGAATTTTGATGCATAGCTGTACATATTTTTTGATATATATCTAGGAATTAAATTAGTGGATTATAGGATATGTGGCAAATAGCAAAATCCCCTAAATTTCAAAAGTGTTGCATAAATTTACAGTAGGATCAGCAATGCATGAGGGTTCTGATTGCTCTATATCTCACAATATTTGGCATTTTTATTCTTCATTTTAGTCATTCAGTAGATAGATAGTAATATCTAAATGTGCATTTAATACATTTAATGTGCACCTTTCTACATATCCACAGGAATAATCAGAATATATACATTTATGGTTATAAGTTCCTTTGTATATATATCTTTAGATGCATCTTATAAATTAGCTTGTATTTATTATTTAGTTTAAGATCTTGTCTAATTTTGATTGCAATTTCTTCTTTGATTAATTAAACTATGTCACTAAATTTCCAAATATAAGGGGATTTTCTGGTTATATTTTTGTTAATGATGTCTGGCTTCCACATACTCTGAATAATTTCATTCCTTTGAAATTTGTCCTATGGCTCAATGTACTGTACACTCTATACTTGTTGGGATCAATCTTCTCTATATGTCAGATTAGAACAAACAGGATGAAAAAAACAAAATTTAGAAGATTTGTGCTATATGATACACAAGGTCAACCACTTTGGCATCTATAGGAAAAGCAGAAAATATTCCCTGATCAAAATAACACAGCATTGTTTTGATAACAACAAAAACAGAATAAAAATACCACCTTTAAAGCAAAATATAACTTCTAAACAACCGATTTAAGAGAAAAATAATTTCAAAAAATGTAAAAATGTATAAATACCACTATATGAATGCTATATTTCAGGTGCAAAATAAAACATTATGCAGAAAAAAAACTTAGCCATAAATATTTATATTAATAACCAAGAGAAGAAAAAAGAAGATTGTGGATATAGAAAACAAAACTGTCATATTCAAAAAAAATCCAAGAATTTATCCTTTGAAAAGTCAATAAGATGAATAACTTTATTGTATTAGGATAAGCTTAAGTTGGACTTGAAACATGCAATCGTCACTTCACCCACGAGTTTTTGGCTTTCCCAGACCGCAGACGGAATGGGGAGACAGTGGCCTGCTGAAAGCAGGAGAAAAGACAGTGGAGTGTGCACAGCACAGCAAAAGTTTATTTGAGGCCAGGCAAAGCTAAATTTATTTGAAGCAGCAAAGCACAGCTGCTGTTGCCAGGAGGGGACGCAAAAGAGTTGCCATCGCTGGAAATCAAGAGCCTGCTCTTTTTTTAATTGTTATTTATGTCTTTTACATTTTGTATTCCCCTTGGGTAGCCCACCACCAATTCACCCGTGATCCATCTCCATGGTCCCTTGGGTTCTTTTCTATTCCATTTTGTGCCCTTATACTCCCCTGCCCCCCCAAGTGTCTCTCTCCTATTTGGTTTCCCTATAGTCCTGTTATAAGTGAAACCATTCTATATATTTTCTTTTTCTTTCTGGCTGATTTCACTGAGTATGATTCCCTCTAATTCCATCCATGTCGCTGCAAATTGCATATGTTTATCTTCTTTGAATGCTGAATAGTATTCCATTGTGTATATGTACCACATCTTCTTGATCCAATCATCTATTTTTGGGCATCTGGGTTGCTTCCATACCTTTGCTACTGTGAACAGAGCCACAATGAACATACGGGTGCATGTATCCTTTCGGATTAGTGTTTTTGTGTCCTTTGGGTAAATTCCCAAAAGTGGTATTGCTGGGTCGTATGGGAGCTCCATGTTTAATAGTTTGAGGAATCGCCATACAGCTTTCCATAGTGGTTGGACCAGTTCACATTCCCACCAGCAGTGTAGAAGAGTTCCTTTTTCTCCACATCCTTTCCAGCATTTGTTGTTGCCTGTATTTTTAATGTGTGCCATCCTCTCAGGTGTGAGGTGGTATCTCATAGTGGTTTTGAGTTGCGTTTCCTTGATTATAAGTGATGTTGAGCATTTTTTCATGTATTTGTTGGCCATTTGTTTTTCTTCTTTGGAGAAGTGCCTTTTGAGCTCTTCTGCCCATTTTTTGACTGGGTTATAGAAAAACTGCTCAAAATAATAGACCAGTTCAGTAAAGTAGCAGGATACAAAATCAACGCACAAAAGTCAGTAGCATTCCTCTATGCAAACACCTAATCTGAAGAAGAAGAAATTAAGAAATCTATCCCCTTCAAAATTGAAACCAAAAAAATCAAATATCTGGGAATAAATCTAACAAAAGACATAAAGGACTTATACAAAGAAAACTACAAAACTCTGTTGAAAGAAATAGAAGAAGACACAAGAAGATGGAAAGGCATCCCTTGTTCATGGATTGGAAGGATTAGCATTATCAAAATGGCAATCCTACCAAAAGCAATTTACAGATTCAGTGCTATTCCAATAAAAATCTCAATGACATTCTTCAAAGAGTCTGCTCTTAACTGTTGGGGTTTTGTGTTAGTCTTTGTTCTCTCTTTTTGGAGGGTTTGTTAGGGGGTAGTTTCAAATTTTTGTTTCTCTGGAGCTGCTGTCCACTGGTCTTGACCTGTCGCTGCACTCTGGACTTTGGTGCCACCGTCTCCCCTCATCCCACTTCCCCATTTCCCTGCAGCTGTCTCCTCACTTTGTTCCTGTCCTTCAGACTGAAACTTAACAACTTTTAAACCCTAGTGACTTATCCCATAAATTTTATTTCTCATGCACACCAAGTCTACTGTAGGTTACAAGGCTCTCCAAGGCAACCGTTTAAATCAAATCAAATTTAAAATCAATTAAATTAAAATTATTTAAATAAAATAGTCAAAATGTACCAATATTTTGCCAAAGTTTTTTGTTGTTTGTTTCTGGGGGACTGTGGTGATAGTGCACGGGTGAATTAGTGCTGGAAATTCCATGGGGACTACACCTGAGGAAAGAAAGCAAACAATGTAAAGGAAAAAAAAAAAGGAACAATGATGTAATATGTATATAAACTAATTAATTAATTAAAAATACAAAATAAAAATCATCTTAAATCTAAAGGACTTTTATATTCTCCTATAGGTTATTTTGAAATTTTAGTTTGTTTTTCACATTTAAGATTTTTATATCCTTTGGAGTTTATTTTATATAATAAAGTTTTCATTCTATTTGGTTATTTTTTATAGAGAAAACTATGAGGAAAGCATTTGAAATCATCACCCACAGAGAAAATGTAACATCAGAGACTAGTAAGATAAAATATTAAATGATAGCTAGGAGGTGGTCTGTGGAGAAAGAGACTTTCATTACACCAGAGAAATGGAGGCAAAGTTATTGATTTGGGCAATGATTCTTTTTTTCCTCTCACTAGATTCATTTTTAACTCACAAGTCTCATTGACTTGTTCTTGCTGACTACAACTTTATAGAACAGACCCAATTTTTGTGTGAACATCTCTGAAATAGAAGCACTGTTGTTTATGAAAGTTCTCTGGACTAGTGATATAAGCTTAAGTAAAACAGGTTAGTGGAACAGTAAGAATTAAGCCATTTTCTGCTCTGAGAGGTATTCACACTTTATGAATTTAAAGAAAGTGGAAAGTGAAGAAATACTCCAATTTATAAAGCATCTGCTTTGGTTGTCTTTGGCTTTCTCACTTTCATTAAGTTCTGTAGTTGTGCCTAAATTTCCTCACTGTGACAAATTACTTTATAATAAATCTTGATATCTGTTAGGGTGATTATCCACACTTTGTTTTATTTACTTTATTAACAATTTTGTTTTTACATACTTTGTTGAACATTTGGAAAAATTATCACAGTGCAAAACCCTCAAAAAATTTATACTTACTCCTACCCCAAAAATATTCTTCATGAGTATATTCGATACATGTATTTATAGTCATTTAATACATATAATTAACTTTTTATAATAATAAATAAATTAGAATTGAACTCTATCCATTATTTTGTAACTCTCTTTATTTTCCTGACCTATTATTATTATAAAATAATACATTAAGACAATTTCACCCCATAACCACATGTTTATTGACTTGATTATTTTTAAATACTAAAGACACTCTCAAACATTTGTGTGTATTTTAGGATTATCTTGATAAATCTTATGACAAATTTTGTTGAATTATGGGATTGTAATCACATTGACTTCAAAGGTCAGAACAAGCAGAATTGACATTTTATTGTATTGAATTGACTTTTCCATGAACATGGTCTATCTATCCATTTAATCAGAATTTCTTTAATTTTTCTTCTATTTTCTTATGTTTTTCTATGAATAGTTTGCATGCACATATTTGTTAGAACTTTTACTGTAGTTTTTCTTGTTATTTTGAACATTATCATTTTAAAATTACATTTTTTAATCATGTGACAGTGATAAAAAATGAGCCACTCAGATATCCATTCAGAGAAAAACTGCTGGGAGGAGCACTGTAAGCTGATTGCTTACAGTGAGATCCACTGCAATGTTTGAGTCAAGGGCACACTCTTCCCAGTCAGCTCGAGTCATGGAGCTGGTGTCAAGGCACAACTTCTTTAGAAGCACAAGCAGTCTTTGTTCTGAAGTGCCTTGTTGCACTGGCCATGATTTCCTTAGAGATGCACCTCAGTCTGTGTCTCTTCCCACATAATACCTTGCTCTCCTCAGTCATCAGGTGTCAGCTATTCATTGCAGCCTGAATGCTCTCCCTGTGTACTCCTGTTCTCTCTCTCCTTATCTTTCAAAGGTATCAACCACAATAAATCTTTTGTACTTCTAATTCTACTTTAGCATCTGTTTGCCAAAGGGCTTCAACTGACACAATTCATTATCATGACTAGTGCAAGGAACCATGTATAAGATGGGGTTTGAAGACCATTTAGTTTATTACTTGGCTGGGAAAAAGAACCCTATATCAATTGGTATGTGAGGTATCATGGCACAAATCGTTAAAAGTTTCGTTGGCAATGATGTGGGAAAACATTCTGATGAAGGGGAACATCCTGATAAATTATTGTAATATTCTTACAATTATTGGAAAGATTTTGGGTGCACAATATATACAAGGACAATGAGCTTGGACAATTATCAATAAGTTGTGTTGAGACCCTACAGAATGATAGTGAACAAATAAAGGCATTTAAAAATAGATAAACACTAAATATGAGAACCAGAGGGCTTCTTTCGTAGCTTTCAAGTATACCATCTGAGCAAAAATATCAGGAGTGGATAGTGAATGTTGAGGAGTTTCAAAAACAAGACAATACTCATTGAAAGATATGTCAATGTTAAGGTCAAGGCCCTAGTTTCAAAAATCTAGAACCATAAGACACAGGATATAGAATTTTGGGTTAATGTTCCCAATGATTATGACTAGGCAGACTCCCCTGACCCTCCCTTATGGAAGAAATCCAGTACACCTTTTTGAAAGGCAGCATTTCTCCTGTGTGGGAAAACACTGTAGAACCCTCTCCCCTATAGGGAAAAATTTGCTCTTAGAAGCTTCCTCCACCTGCTTTCCTAGTGCCAGATGAAAAACTAGGCTTAAATTCCAGCATTCAGTGGCTGGAGTCTTGCTGGACCTCGTAAAGGAAGAAAAACATTGCACCCCAAAGCAGCTGCAAACGTTGCCTAATATTTATTGGCAGGAGCTAGGGGAGTACACACCTGTTAGCTTTTGAGGGCACTTGATCAGGTGGGCCAGAATATAATACAGGATAAACAAGAGTTCACTGACTAGGGTCCACTCAGGACAAAGGAAATAATACCCAGGCCAGAACCCCAAGGGATGGGGGCAAAGTTGCTCCTAGCATGTAGCCTGTAAAACTAGTACAGCCCCTGTTTTTTTTTTAAAGATTTTATTTATTTTATGCATACAAGCTGGGGTGCAGGCCAGAGGCGTGGGGCGGTGAGAGGATTCACCAGAGACAGAGCGGGTAGCAGAACAGGCAGATCCACCAAAATACACTGCTGAGGGGAGCAGCGGGCGAGGCAGGAGAGGTCTGCTGCGCCATGTGGGAATCTCCCCCACGGGCATCGATTGCAGAGCATCAAACTCGCTTGTGTCGCCCCTGCTGACAGCTCCACAGCGCTGCGCTTGAACCCGCTGCGCCACCAGGGAGGCCCTAGTACAGCCCCTGTTAAAGTAGAAGTGCCTGTGTTGCCATGACAAAGAGTGGAGGAAGGAATTAAAAATTCAAGGATATGGCCATGCTGAAATAGATATATTATGTGAAGCCAGAAGATCTACCAGAGGTTTATATGCCTCAAAAAGGCCTAGAGGACGTGGTGCTCATCAAAACCATTAGTGCGTGCTGTTGTGAAAAGCACCAAAACTACTAAGGAGTTAGAGGGCAACTATCCTCTATAGGTCAGGGCTGATGTTAGAAGTGGCCACATGGCTTGTGGCTCATTGACAAGGCTGATGACGGTCACCACCCACCCAAGTAATATAGGCCCACTGAGGTTGCTCACTTGTTTTTTCTCTCTTGCTCTCTTTCCTTATCCTTATACTCAAACTGCCTAGCTTCCCCATCTGGGAGCAGATCAAATTTGACAGTTGGTAATGTTTGTCCTTAGGTGATATTGGGGATATGGCTGATTCAGTTACAGAGATTGCTGGCAGCTTTCTCTGTCTTTCAATGCCTTATGCCTACTGTGTTTCATGAGCTGAAACCCTAGTTAGAAACTGGCAGAAGCACTTTTCCACCTCCTTTCAGAAGTGAGTTTCAAAGAGAAGCTTCAGTTGTGGCCCTCTACTTAAATGGAGATTTTAATTCCTCGTTCCTTTTATTCATTAAAGCTGGTCATCTCTGGTTTCAGCCCTAAGGTCAAGCTGGCTTGTGACTTCAGCCCTGCTCACTCTTCTGGTTCCTGTTTCTTGTTTCATTTTTTGAGATGCTTATCTTTCTTATAAGCTCAATTATACCTTTTTACTTTTCCTTCTTAATATTTTATAGAATGTGCTTGTAGCTCAAAGAATGTTTTTGCAGTGTCTCCTTGACCAAGTGTATTCCATTTTTATAGAACATGCATCCTTTTCTAATTTTTTCTTTCTTCTAGCTTCTAAGGTTTTCATTTGGATACTTGGTTTCTTTAATTTCATTAACATGTTTATAGGAGATTTACTTTTATTCATTTTGTTTGGTGTTTTTGCATACCTTTTGGTATAGAGACCTATGTCTTTATTTTTGGGAACTTTTGATCATTATCATTTCAAATAATAAAAAAAGTCACTTACATTTCATCCATTCTTTTAGGACACCTTCCTTTGAATCATATGTTTCTCCCTCCTCTATTCTTTCTGTTTATTTTACGTTCCTTCTTCCATGAAATAAATATGGGCTTATTTATAGTGACAGGTATTGAAAATAAAAAAAGTCAATATGTACACTGAAAGGTTTGAAATACTGTCCCAAAGTCCTGAGTCCTTGAAATGATTAAACCAACTGCTTTGAGACACTTGAGTGGAAAAGAATGTGAGGAATGCTTAAGAAAACATCTCCTTTAGTTTTTGCTCAGACCCGTTTTTTTTTTTTCCTCATACTAATTTACAAATGGATCATAATGAAAATTCCAATTCCAGGTCTCTACTCTCTGTTTTCAAATTATTCACATCAGTTGGTCCAAGTTAAAAAATTCTTATGGAAGTTATTCCAGAGGTCTCTTTCCATAAGAGCTACATACCCATCACGCCTGAGGACAAGCTGTGGGTGATGGTTCCCTCAACCTGAAGTTCCACTATGGGGAAGGCAATTAGCATGATCTATATATATTGTTGGTATTCCTAGGCGGTATTTATGCTTTTATTTTGTTGGTGCCAATAATCCAAAATGGTTTCACTTTGTTGACTTTAATATAAAAGCAAATATTCAAAACATAGAGAAATAAAATTAACGC
>PVIJ01008894.1:52304-70809 GCA_004024925.1 Scalopus aquaticus
CCCCCCCCCCGCCCCGCTGATTGTCTCTCTCCTATTTGATTTCCTTATAGTCCTGTAATAAGTGAAACCATTCAATATTTTTCTCTTTCTTTCTGGCTTATTTCACTGAGTATGATTCCCTCTAATTCCATCCATGTCGCTGCAAATTGCATGTGTTTATCTTCTTTCCATGATGAATAGTATTCCATTGTGTATATGTACCACATCTTGATCCAATCATCTATTTTTGGGCATCTGGGTTGCTTCCTTACCTTTGCTATTGTGAACAGTGCCGCCATGAACATACGGGTGCATGTATCCTTTCGGATTAGTGTTTTTGTATCCTTTGTGTAAATTAAGAAATCCATCCCCTTCAAAATCGAAACCAAAAGATTCAAATATCTGGGAATAAATCTAACAAAAGACATAAAGGACTTATACAAAGAAAATAACTCTTATAAAGGTCACCATCGGTCATGAAAAATATGAGAGTATTACCAATACCATAGGAATGCTGCTGTGTCATTATGTCATCACACTCCAGTCTCTAAAAATTCTACTTCCTCCCCCAAAATAATCACTACCCTGACCTATAATATATTAGATTTGTCCTTTTTGAAGATCTTTAAAAATGAAATTATATGGTAGGTATTTGTATGTGTGTGTTCACTCTTTTCTTCTTATTCAGTGTTGTATCTTGGAAATTCACCTATTTGCTAGATGTAGCAGTTCATTAATTTTATTTGCTATATAGTTTTCATTATATTAGTATACCACGGATTATTTTCCCTTTTTTGTTGATGAGTATTTGAGCAATTTCCATTTTTGAACTATGAACATTCTTATACCCATATATGCATGGATATATGTATGCATTTAAATCCTATGGTATGAAGGTGTAGAAGTGCTAGGTAATAGGATATGCATATGTTTAAATTTAGTAAATGTTGTTAAATAGTTTTACAAAGTGATTTCCTAGTGTGTATCTTATCCGTAGTACATGAGCAATCCAATCACTGCACGTGCTTGCTAGTACTTGGAATTGTCAGTTTTTTACCATCTTGATGGACATATAGTAGTATTGTATTGTGTGTATATGTGTGTGTATGTGTACAATTCTATGAGTTAAAACACATGCATTGATTTGTATAACAGCCACACAATCAGATACAGAGCATTTTCACTACTCCAAAAGATCTTTCCTGTGTAGCTGAACCTCCTTTCACTCCTAATCATTGGTATCTATTGATATGCTCTCTATACCATTAATTTTGCCTTTTCCAAATGTCATATAAATGAACTCATATAGTCTATAATCTTGGAGATTGTTTTTTTTTCCACACAGTATAATGCCTTAGAGAACCATACATATATTGGCTTATAATTTTTCCCTTTTTATAGCTAAGTGGTGTTCTATTGTCTGAATATACCACAGCTTATTTATCTTTTTAACTGCTGATAGACTTTTGGGTTATTTCCAATTTTTAGAAATTATGACTATAGCTGCTATGAATACTATGAATATTCATATACATGCTTCTGAGTTTTTTTTCTCCAAGGCAACTACCTATTAGTGGGATTACTGGGACATATGGTAAGTATATGTTTAATTTTATAAGGAAATACCAAACCATTTTCCAGAGGCCACACCCATCAGCAATGTATAAGAACTCCAGCTGCTCTGTATACTTGCTGGCATTTGGTATTGTTAGGTATGACTTCCATTTTAACCTTCTAATAGTTGTATGATATTGTGTAATTTGCAATTCCCTGATAGCAAGCAATGTTGAACATCACACTTCACATGCTTATTTGCCATCTGTATATCCTCTTTGGTGAAGTGTCTGTTTAAATCTTTTGCCCACTTTCAGTTGGGTTGTTTTCTTTGTGTTGAGTTCTTTAGATATTCTGAATGCAAGTCTTTTTATCAGATGTGAGATTTGCAAATATTTTCTATGACTTGTCTCCCCCCCCCCCATATACTTAACAGTGCCTTTTAAAGAGTAACATTTTAAATTTGGATAAAATCCAACTTGTCGAGTTTTTTTTTCATTCATCATGTTTTTTTGGTCGTGTATCTAAAAATTCATACTGATTTTTGTCTTATTTTCTTGTAAAAATTTTAGAGTTTTATATTTGCTAACTAGGTCTATGATCCATTTTGAGTGAATTTTTGTATAAAGTGTGAGATACGGTATGTCTGTGCCTTTTTTGCATATATATTATTTACATTTTGAACCCCTCCCCCCTTTTTCTGTTTCATTTTGGATTGTTTATGTCTTCATGTTCATTTACCATTTCTTCTGCAATGACTAATATTTTCTTAATCCCATCCAGTGTATTTTTCATCTCATATATTATAGTTTTCATTGTTAAATGTTTATATTGGATCTTTTTTATATCTTTTATCTCTCTACTTTTTTTATTGAGCATACACAGTATATGTCTATATTCCTAATACTCAATATGCTGAATTGCCATATTTTAAGGTTAGTTTATCCTAAACCCTGTCAGAGCCAATTATTCTCTTGTATTGAGGCATGATATTTCTAACTGTTTATCCAATGTCCATTGATTTACAAGTCTTTCCAGACCAACTAGAGAAAGTAGGCACTATTCCTAGCTTTATATGAGTACTGTGTAGGACCTTAATCCATCCAATGTTTCTTTCCCTGGCTTTGGGTAATTTCCTGTCACACATGGTCTGTTTAATTCTCTGTTGAATACTCAAGGAAGGTTCTCTACAGATTTCTGAACCTCTGAACTTTTCTCTCTGTTGATCTCTCTCCTTGCTAGTATTGGGCCCTTTGAACTCTACATATCCTGCTGTCCCTGAGCTGTCAGTTTTATATCTTCAACTCCAGGAAATTGGTGTTTTCTGTTGGTTGTTCCTCCATGTGCTTCAGCCTAGAAACTCTCTTCAGTTAGTAACCTAGAGAATCACAGGATTTAACTAATTTTTTACTGTCTTACAGGAATAGTTGTCCTTCATTGTTTGCTAGCCAGTGTCTTAGAAACAGTTATTTCATATTTTATTTATTTATTTATTTATTTATTTATTTATTTATTTATTTATTATTGAGTTGTATCAGGCATAAGGGTAAATTCAGTCTCAGTACTGTATCTTGGCCAGAAACAAAAGTCCAAATTCGCATTATTACTAGTGAGTTTGGCTGTCTTATATGCCTATTAGCCATAATATTTTTTTATTATGTGACATAACAGTTTATATGCTGTGTCTATTTTTTTCCCTACAATTTGTCATTTCCAATAATACCATAGATATTTTATTCATTTATTACTTGCTTTTCATTTTGATTTATTTCATTTTTTGTAATGCAATTGATGGAGGAGATATAACACAAAATAAGATTAGAACTAGTTGCAGAGCATGGGTTGGCAATAGACAGCAGTCTCTAGGGCCAAGGATATGGAGATTGAGCCCATTGTAGAATCTCTGGTCTCTTTTCTAATTCTAACTAGCCAGTAAACAGACAGCCATCCTACAGGATGAGCCCCCTCCCAACTGAAAGAGGGTTATATCAGTACCATCCCGGCAGGAACTCAGGGCAGCCATTTTTTCTGCCCACCTGTGCCTATGCAGGTGCTTTCCTTGACCAACTCTCTCTCTGCAGGGCAGCGGCCTGCCTGTCTGCCCATGACCTGCACCATGCAGGCCTCTCTTAGCAAACCTGCCCCTCAGCGGGGCAGCTCTTTCTGCCCACTCGTGTCTGTGCAAGTGTCCTATGCTTCGTTGACCCTTTTCCTAATAAACCTGTTCTTTAATTATACTGAGTCTCTGTCTCATGGAGAAACTTGTCACGTGCCATCGAAGGGAGCTCTGGTGAAACCTTTCCCAGAGTGAACCCAAGGACCCCGCTCCGCTCTCAAATCCTTCGACTCTAAAACGACATCACAATCATTCTCGGTTTTTTATGTAATCATATTTATTATTCTCTCGATATATTTCCTTATTGATTCTGCCATTGGGTATTGTACCAATATCACACACACACACACACGCACACACACACACACACATTTACACTGTCTTCTAATTATTTTTATGATATTTCCTAAAATTTTAAAGCATTTCAAGGAATGATAAAGATGTTAGAAATCAGGACCCAACCTTTTGGAAATGCTACAGACCAAAGAACTTTTCATGGTATTTAAAGATAAATACTTTTCATTTCTTCATTTCAATTTGCTGTTGTTCTCTAAAGCCAAGGGTTGGGAGTTAAATCATAAGGGTGAAAACAATCTAGATCCTTAAACAGCTATCACTTCTAACAAACATGCACAGTCTTCCTTATAGCAAGGGAACATGCTAATGGGTCTTCATCAAAGAATTGACTTGGTAGACCAGACTCAAGACTCAATGGAGGCTCTTAATCTACATGTGGAATTGTGTAGTGGTTGAGTGGATCACTTCTAGTTAAAATCAGTGCAGTTAAAAAGTGAAATGAAGAATCAGGTTCTGTTAGATTCTTGATTATTTTTCAGAAGTATTTTTTATATTCCATTCTGTTGTCTATGTTCTCCTTTCTTTCTTGTGATAGAGTCTTTATCTTTCTCTAACCACAAATTTCTTCTTTTCTTTGGGGAGGTTTCTTGTGAAGGGTATAAGAATATCCCACCCCAGAATATGCATGTAGGCTATTTTGAGCTAAAGGCCATTGAGAAGCAGCACACACAGGAAATGCACTAAAAGCAAGGTCCACAGATTCCTTTTGAAAAGAAAATTTCCATTTGTAGAGATATTTCCTTCTTCTTACCAGAAAGAGAGCACTCTTAACAACTCTTAGCATTTGAAGAAATCACTAATTTATGTCTGACAAGTCTATTAAACCATCCTTATTTATCATACTTTCCCTGGTCTCCTTCCCAAAAGTTTCCTAACCTACCCAGAAGCCCAAAAGCCCTTTGCTTTGCTTAGCCTAAGAGCTTCAATCATGTGACCACCATCTGAATCTTATTTTTTGTCAAGCTGCTGTGCTGGTTATATATATGAATGAAACATGTTTTTTCCTCTGATTAATGTATTTTGTCAGTTTAATTGGTGCATCCCAGTCAACGAACCTAAAATGGGTAGAGGGAAAAAGAACTTTTTTTCTCCCCAGCACCATTTATATTAACTTCTCCCTACCTCAGTCACCCATAGATACCTACCAATTCTAAGCATTTTCTTGATAGTAACTGATGTAGGATCTATAATGAAAAATAAGATTAGAACTAGACCCACACAAGGAAGTGGGGGTAGAAGAAATCAACATAACCATTGGCACCCAGCTTCTGGGTTGCAGAGCATGGGTAGGGCTAGACAGCAGTCTCTAGGGCCAAGGATATGGAGATTGAGCCCACTGTAGAATCTCCCGGTCTCTTTTCTAATTCTAACTAGCCAGTAAACAGACAGTCATCCTACAGGATGAGCCCCCTCCCAACTGAAAGAGGGTTATATCAGTACCATCCTGGCAGGAACTCGGGGCAGCCATTTCTCTGCCCCCCTGTGCCTATGCAGTTGCTTTCCTTGACCAACTCTGTCCCTCTGCAGGGCAGCGGCCTGCCTGTCTGCCCGTGACCTGCACCATGTGGGCCTCTCTTAGCAAACCTGCCCCTCAGCGGGGCAGCTCTTTCTGCCCACTTGTGTCTGTACAAGTGTCCTTTACTTCCTTGCCCTAGTAAAACTGTTCTTTAAGTATAACTGAGTCTCTATCTCGTGGAGAAACTTGTCACGTGCCATCAAAGGGCGCTCTGGTGAAACCTTTCCCAGAGTGAACCCAAGGACCCCGCTCTGCTCTCAAATCCATCGACTCTAAAACGACATCAGTAATCACTAAAATGCAGAGGACAGATTCAGAAAAATAACTTGAGGTGATTTTCAAATTTACATAATTCTTGTGGTCATGATTCCTGGAATAATGAATACCTTGATTTCCTCGTGTATCAGTTATCTCTTGCAACAGTAATGGTGTATAACAAAGCATTCTACAATTCAGGGCATTACAACAATAAGGAGTTACTAATTCATGAAACTTAGGTGAACGGGGCAATTTTTCTGATCTCGGTTGGGCTGTCTTGCATCAGCAGTCACTTCATTTGGCTAGGTTGGTTAGGTTCTGGAGGTTTAACTAGGATAGCCCCAGTAGGGGCAATTTAACTGCATAGCCCTATACACATTGTTCAGAAGTCCACTTACACATGAAAAAGGCCTTAGAGTGAGAGAGCTTCCAGAGACATCAAGCGCTTTTTTCCATGCCCCTTTCATTTTCACATTTCTAAATTTCCAGTGACCAGAGCAAGTCACATTGAGTCCAGGGCAAGTTAGGGTTAATTAGGCAGCTTCAGGGACAGTCAGGTAGGGACTTTGGAGACAGAGATAAGGGCAGCAAATTCTGCCCACCAGACATACTTCAAAGATGAGGTCAGAGGCCCAGGGAAGCTAATGGGAACAGATAATTTCAAGGCTAAAATTTCATTGGGACAGTAAATATTGACAGACCTTAAAAGAAAAACTCTTAAGATAGGAGATGGGAAAACGGTGGCTTTCCACATGTTCCCGGAGGAGGATAGCCACTGGGAGAAAGAGCCAATCACAAAATAGAATAATGAGCTTATAGAATAGAGAAAAAAGGTTTAAATCCCCCTAGACATAGGTCTATAGTGGCACCTTCACCCCTCCTTGGCAACTTTGCCTTGGAGTCTTTGCTTTTGTTCTTTTCCTTTCCAAATAATCTATTTCTTACTTTATTGAATAAAAAAGTTCCTTCTCTTTGCTAACTTATCTAAAAATCTGCGAATTCCTTTTTACGGCTTCATGAGACAAGAACCTGTGGTGGGTCAAGGATTAACAGCGCAAACCGGTTTCAACATGGCTAACCCAGAGCCTAGGAGTGGGACAGACAACACACAGTGGGAGGGTATTTTGGAGACACAAGGCAAAGGGCATAGCAACAGGGGAGGGAATGAATAACTCTGGCCATATAAAACCTTCTACGATAGCAGCTCTCAATTTTATGCCAAATGAGAGCTCAAAAAGATACTACCTGTACAGACTCTGTGCCTCCTTGGGCCAATACAATATTGTGATTTATAAGAAAAAGCAATTCCATCATTTAGATGACTTAAATATATTTCTCATATATATTTGATCTTTGGCCATGATTCTTGGCTTACAGCTCCCAATACCTCAGAAATTCCCAAGGGATGAGAGAAAAATGCTGTCTTTTTATTATATTAATGAAGTGACTATTAGAAAGGTCCTAAGGATGAGAGCTGGTTACCAGAGAAACCAACCTTGTGATTAGCTGATAGGGACATTCAGTCCCACCCCACTGACCACCAGGAAGGGGGGCGGGGCTGGAGATTGAGGTCTAACACCAATGACCAGTGGTTTAATCAATCATGCCTCTGTAAGGAGACTCCTTAAAAACCCAGGAGGAAGGTTTTTCAGTTTCCTGATTGGTGAGCATATGGAAAGGCATGGAGAACAGCATATTCTGAGAGATCATGGTAACTCTGTGTCCTTTCCCTACTCCCTGCCCTTGTATCTCTTCCATGTGACTGTTCTGAGTTATATCCTTTTATAATAAACTGGTAATCCAGTAAGTAAAATGTTTCTGTGAGTTCTGTGAGCCACTCTAGCAAAATATTCAAATCCAACAAAGGAGGGGGTTGTAGGCATCTCTCAGTTGTAGTCAATTGGTTAGAAGTACAGTTAACAACCTGGACTTGAGACTGGTGTTTGAAATGGGGGTTAGCGGCCTCCCTGCTGGTGCAAGGGGTTAAGTTTCAGCACTCTGAACCTATCAGCAGCCACTACAGCACGCGTTCGATCCCCAGCCAGGGAGCTGACCCACATGGTGCAGCAGACCTCTCCTGTCTCCCCTACTGCTCCCCTCAGCAGTGTATTTCAGTAGATCTGCCTGTTCTGCTCCCCACTCTGTCTCTGGTGAATCCTCTCAGATACCCTCCCCACACACACATACCTCTGGCTTACACCTCGGCTCTTAAAAAGCTTTTAAAAAGAATTATAAAAAAATGAAATGGGGCATGGGAGCAGTATTGTAAAACTGAGCCCTTAACCTGTGGACTCATATGCTATCTCAGGGTAGATGTTATCACAATTGAGTTGAATTGTAGGACACCCACCCAACTGTCATCTTGAGAATTGATCCTTAATGGTGGGATAAACTCCACATGTTGAAATTGGTGTCAGAACATCAGCGTCATTAAACACTAAATAATCATTAACCGTGTTAAAGTTAACAATATTACCGATCTCAGTAGTAACCATATTACTTTTAAATCACTTTTTTTTCCTATTGAAATTGAGCTATGATAAAGGACTATGGGAGCTGGGAGGGTGGGTGTGGTGTGCCGATATACATCTGACATGGTGTGAATATATCTCCCTAAATTATATACAGTGTTGTAAATATGTGTTACCTTAATAAAGGAAAAAAGAGAAAGAAAAAAAAAAGAAATTGAGACAATCTAAAGAAATTTTTTTCCTTTCAAAGTAATAACCCTTTTCATTATCTTCTCCAACTAGATGTGGCACTTTGACCTAGAGTCTCAAGATTTTCCTTTTTTCTTGCTGTTATTTTTTTTTAACTAGTGCTTACATCAGTCAGGATCCCAGTAGCATAAAAATGATAATATTCTCAAATAAAGTCATTGAGTAGAGTTTACCAAGGTGTGGAAACTGTTAAAAGAAACCAAAGGGGTGGTGAAGCACCTAGAATAAATAATGGGACCCATTATCACCTGTGGCTCTGAACAGATAAAGGGAAGGTGTAGGGTAAATGAGAGAGTTACCAGGTTTTTCCGCCCTCCCCTTAATGATGGATCTCTGCAGGCCTACACACATGCCTAATGGCGGGCACCTGGAGTAGGGTATGGGCCTCCGTGAGTGGGCACACCTGATCCAGAGACTGGGCTTATAAGCAGAGAAGAAGAAGAAGCAGCAGCAGCAAAGGAAGCAGCAGAAAACAGAGTGTGGAGCAGAGGACCGTTGGGGGTGCAGCAGAGAGACCACAAGACGCTGCCAGAGAGCTCGAGAGTGAAGATTCACCGGAGGCTGGGAGGCCTGCCAGCCTCCCGGCCCCCTGGCCCCGTTGCCTGCCCTGTACCTGGTTGCCTCTCTACAAGAAACTATTAAAAACCTAAAAAGCCACCGAGGGCTCTAGAACTCCCTCCCTTTAGACTCGTCTGCGCAGCTCCATGGAGAACCTCTGCTCCTGAGTCTTCTTGCCACTACAGAGTGGTTTCCAGTACTTGGAAAGAGCTGTTGGCTGGAACTATATCAGTTGCTCTAAAGGAGTGTTACACACCAGAGCTGTGACCTTCAGGAGAGGACCACAACCATTGTCATCAGTGATCAGCTAGAGGAATAGATATCTGGGCCTGGTTTTCCTCTGATATTTTCAGCTCTTGCCAATGCCTCTCATAGACTAGACCCAAATAATCCTCGTAGGACAAGCATTAGGGTAGGAAAAGTAGTGTGTAGAAATGCCATGACAAAGATAATATTTGTCCAAAATTTCTATTATATTTAAACTGCACCATCTGATTTTGTGGAAGATGTATGAAAAAAGTACACTTACATTTTTATTCATTTTACTTATAAAGTTTATTTCTTCATCTCATCATCCTTTTCCGAATTATTCAGAGCAATTTTTTTTCATTTTTTTGTATCTTCTAATCGTTTATTTACTGCTTCCATTGCATATTTATGTTTGATAATCCTAGTTTTCATCTGAATGCAATATTTTCTAATGTTATATTCATTCAGTGGGTACATATTTCCAACAATCTTACTGAGAATACAAATTAGACATTTTCTTTAACCTGTGTTTTCTTGTTATAAAAGTGTTTCACATGGATACACTTACTCTGAATCCTCAAAAAGGCCTTTTATTTTGCTCAGGGCATTTTTCAAAAGTGTGGTGTGTTTTCTTTATAGCCTCAGCTTTACCAGAGGAATTCCAAGTCCTTGACTAGTGAGATTTGAGTTGGATTCTGTGTCAGAATCCAAATCTTCTAGACCCAAAATATAAGAGTGTGAAAGTATTTCTGTTTGCTGCAGTTGTTTTGTTAGATATTGAATCGTCTACATGGAGTGGGGAGTGAGCTTTGGAGAGAAAAGTCTCAACAAAAGAAAGTTAATTGATTTTCCAAATGACTTCTTTTCATTGGTTGCATGTGTAAGTCCTGATGCGTGCAGATCAAACAGCCTTTACAGAATTAATTTTAAATAACTTCTACAGCCTAGCTTATTCACACTGGAAACATGGCATTCCTGTGTCATGAGAGTGCTTCATTTTCCCAGGAAAAACTTCCTACCCATGAAGGAGCCTGGGAAATAGTGTTAAGGTTATTTTCATATGTTATTCATATGGTTATGGTTATTTTTATGTGTCTTGGCCATAGTGCCCAGATATTTTGGATATATCTGTGAAGGTATTTATTTGGATGAGATTAAAGTTTAAGTGATTAAATTGGTGGACATTGAGTAAAACAGATTGCCTTCGATAACATGGGCCTCATCAAATAAATTAAAGGCTTTAATTGAACAAAGATTGACCTCACCTGAGAAAGAGGAATTCTGCCAGGAATTCTACCAGCAGACCTTTTAGACTTGAACTGACACTCTTCCCTGAGTCTCCAGAATCATGTTGAAAAAGGAACCCTGCCTCAGCGGCCAGAGCTGCCTCAGTGGTGGAAACCGGCAGCAGCAGTGGTGTTCTCACCCTGCTGCTCCACCACAGGTAGGCTCCAGCTGTGGCTCCTTGGAGCCCAGAAACCTCCCTTTTATACATACTTCCAGGATTGTAGAATGGACCAGTCAATTGCGAACTATGAGTTGATTGGTGCTAAAAGGTCCAACCAGCCATAGAATTGAAAAACAGCCTAATCAGATTTGTAGGTGTGGCACCCTGAAAGAGGATATAAGGCTGGGCTGAAGGCACCTAAGAGGACACTGTTCCAGCCTCTGAAGAATGAAGAGGAAGGACTAGCAACCGACCTTGAAAGAAGCATCCAACAGCCAACCTCTGAGGAAGAAAGAGGAGCTGAAGACCTTTGTCAGAGACGGCCTCCAGTCCTGTCTTTGACATCACCAAAAAGGAGCACCAAAGACTTGGTGTCTCAAAGAGCTGTTTGTTGTTGGTATAGTCTAACAACTCACAAAGAGCTGTTAACATTTGGTGTCTCTGACACTGCCTTTGGGTGACCAGTAGTGACCTTCACTGCTGGCCAGTGCTGTCTAGCTCTGTTGATGGGTACCAGCACACTGCTTACATCTGCACTTCTGGTGGATACTATCTGGGGTGAGATAACCAGCCACTTGTGGCTACAGCAACCTATTTGTTTCCCCTGTTTGTCAAGTAAACCCCATTGCTGTTCCTTGAGCCTGAGATGTCTTGCAGTTGTGCACGCAGATGAGAGTCCATAGACAGTGACCTCTTCTCCTTTTATTGGCTATAAGCCCCTATTGCTGTAACCCTTGGTTTGTCTTTTGGGGTTCTGGCTCCTCTTCTCTTGGGTACCTCCCTGCCCTGTTTCAGTATGAGCCCATTCCTTAAAATATGTCTGTTTGTCTATCCATCCATCCTACTATGAGTTATTAATAGAGGTTATCTATTTTTGGATGAATATATGTATATCTACATTTCTATAAAGACAAATATTAATTTATATGTAACACTCTTTCTCTATATATAAACATATATATATTTGTATTTCTATACATATGATGTCCCTAACAAAGTGCTAAACATGTTTGTAGGTATCTTATTAAGGTTTTGCTAGATTATAGATATGAGATGACATTAACTTATTAAATACATTCTTATTTTCAGATATCCATGTAATTTATTAATTATGATATTTTATATTCTATTTTGGCCTTTGCAATTCATATACATTGATTTTGTCATATATGTAGTTCAGAAATTAATTTGTGCCTGATGCTAGTGAGAATGACACATTTTATATTCTTTTTTAGAGAGGGAATGTATTTAAAGTGGAAATGAAAGACGTATATGCTGTTTTCTGGGTAATGTGAATTACTACTCTTTATAGTGTTGTGGACAGAAAAATTGCTGCAGGTTTCCCTTTAAGAGAGGAGGGTGCAGAATGGTTTCACTTATAACAGGACTATAGGGAGGCCAGGTGGGAGAGAGACAGTCAGTGGGGGGGGGGGAGGAGGGAGGCGGAGGGAGGGAAGGAAAAGGGCACAAAATGGAATAGAAAAGAACACAAGGGACCATGGAGATGGATCACGGGTAAATTGGTGGTGGGCTACCCAAGGGGAATACAAAATGTAAAAGACATAAATAACAATAAAATATATATTTAAAAAAAAAAGAGAGAGGAGGGTGACGAGCCTCCCTGGTGGCACAGCGGTGGAGCGCTGCGCTGTGGAGCTGTCGGCAGCCCAAGATGCGAGTTCGATGCCCAGCCAGGGAGAATCCCACATGGTGCGGCAGACCTCTCCTGCCTCGCCCGCTGCTCCCCTCAGCAGCGTATTTCTGATCTGCCTGTTCTGTTCCCCACTCTGTCTGTGGTGAACCCTCTCGCCGCCCCATGCCTCAGGCCTGTACCCCAGCTTATATGTATAAATAAATAAATCTTTAAGAAAAAATAGAGAGGAGGGTGTCTGCCCAGGATATGACCTCACAGTTGAGCCTGTATCCAGGCAGCACTGGTGGGTCCTGAAATGATACATGAAGGGTGCTTGCAGATGTACATGCAGAATGAGACACGCACAAACACATGTAAGACCATCTGTTTTTCAGATGCAAGGGACAGCGTCATGGAAGGTCGCTTAATGGTAGTTACTGGGACGTTGTTGGTGTGGAGTAAGTGATGGTGTGGGGCTAAGCCACAGCAACTGATGTTCAGAGATGAGCTGAGTGAGTGTGTGTCCCCTCACTTCCTGCAACTGTGACTTTTGTGCACATCATCTGGTAGGAAATCAAAGATGCCTTACAAGTTCTAGCAACTATATTTTCCTCCTTTTGTTAACTTTGGAGGAGATTTATGTTGACCCATGTGGTTGCTGACCAATTTGTAGATATACACAGAATTATCATGGAGCTGTGAGTCATGGTGACAGCCTTGGTTTCTTTTTCAGGTCAGCAGTCAAGAGAAGATGGTTTGCTTCGCCATCTCTTGCTTCCATCTCTCTCGCATCTCACGATGACATATACCTTAGACTACTGCAGGATGCCAGGTAGAGTTGGCGGGCCCTGCCGTGGTGGTGCTAAACCGGGCCATTTTCAGGCCCAGGTATAGAAGGTGTGACTGTAGACACATTTGTCAATTGTTTTTCAGGCTGCTGTCTAGTTGTCATGGTGACCCTCACGATGATGATTAGAGGGACGTTTCTTGTGTCCAGGTAAGTGATGATGTGGGCCTAAAGCACCCACAGACCATCTGGCCTCTAGATAACTAGGGGAGTGGCTACAGTGTTCTTAGTGTTTGTGTTGCCCATTTTGTTATAGGCATTCAGCTTAGAATGAATTGTCCCAACCAATGATACTAATCTTTATCCCTTAGAATTTAAATAAATCATGTTTATCCTTATTAGCAAGTGAGGGAGCTGTGAGTTTGGGTAATTTATCCTACTGTTCCACACCACGGCATTTGTAATGAGATTTCTACAGGTTCAAAATAGAGATGATAGTGTCTTT
This sequence comes from Scalopus aquaticus, assembly GCA_004024925.1. Lineage (NCBI taxonomy): Eukaryota > Metazoa > Chordata > Mammalia > Eulipotyphla > Talpidae > Scalopus > Scalopus aquaticus. The sequence continues at coordinate 65,984 of PVIJ01008894.1, forward strand.
AACAAGGACGTTAACTGTGAAATACCACTGAGATGCAGGTAGTGTTGATGGTTTCTGCAATGATATCAGGAACCAAGATCATGTGACAGTTGTGATTTGGTTTTTCTTTTCTTTCTTTTTTTTTTCTGGTAAATCAAGTTTTGTCCTTCAGAACTCTTAGCAAATGTGTTAGATTCCTGGATTGCAGTCATGAGAGCCCAGTAAACCTAATAATGGTCGCTAACAGGGCTTTCTTACTACTAACCAAATAACTATAAAGTAGATTTATCTCAGTACAGACTATCTGACATTCAGAAGTAGGTAAGTGAGGGTCGTATCCCTAGCACAGCATTGGCTTGTTATTTTGCCACTGTTCCATTAATTTCTTTCCTCACACACAGGTATGAAATTATTTTAGATAGTGTCTTATTTTCATATATGTGAATATGATGTTTTCAAGACCCATTATAGTCACTTATTTTGCATGTATGAAGTTCAAAATTAATTTGATCCTAACAATGTTAGGAAGCTTGAGGTTTTTCTGCATTCTCTTTCAGAAAGTATGTATTTTATACACCCCTAGTGATACATGAACTGAGAGATGTCAAAGTATTTTATCACATTTTTCATACCGCATTGTTTCCATCAGACTTCAAAGGTATTCCCTGAAGAGAGGATAGGATATCTTACAAAATTTATCTTTATATTTCTACAATTATGCATGTAATATTGATGAGTGTTAAAATTACACAGTTGCTCATGTAATTTGCTGGTATCACAGTAAAATAAGATTAATACTGAAGTAATTTTTCACAGACAACGTCAAGATCCTATCAAAGGTACTCAGTGAAATGTTGAGCTATTGAGGTAAGTACTGATGTGGGCCTAAACCACAACACATATTATATGACCTTCAGGCCTATAATTAAATGATGATACTGCCCCTAGCAAAGGTGTTGCCATATTTGCTTGCATGCAACCCTATCAGATCTTTGGTAGTACACAGGTAAGAAATGTGACATTAACTTGTACAGTATGTTCTATCTCTGTAACCACTGTTTTCAAGAGTCACATTTATCTTGCTTTTGGCTTGCTTAAGGTAATTTGTCTTTGATAACACTAACAAGCATGAGTTTTTGCTGTATTCTTGTGTAGGGATAATGTATATTTCTACTCACTGTCATTGTGAGATTGTGAGTATTCAGGTAGTTTGTCCTGTTTATTCACCATGGGAGATTTGTAGATGTCCCTTCAAAGGCAGAGGACATATCTTAGTGCAGTCTACCTTTGACTTCTACAAATGTCCAAGTAAATTTGAAGGTTCCCAATATGATATAGTGACAAGTACACTTGCATATCTTCGGGTAGAATGAGACCTGTACCGAGCACATTTCCCACAAATGTTTTTCAGGACATGTGTTGAGATCACAGGGAGCCTACTTATGGCACTTAATGAGAGACATTGCTGGTGCTGTGGTAAGGGATGTGGGCCTAAACCACAACACACACTATCTGTTCTTCTTACATATGGGTAATGGTGATCCAGATATTTCTTGTTCATTTTTGTTGCAGGTTGTCAGATAAGAAATAATGGATCCCTACCAATTCCTAGTTTGAGTTTTTCCATTTTGTATTTAAATGAAAATTTATGTTTAATTCTGTGAGTTTTATCAGTTTGTATGTGCACAGGTATTAATGATGTTTTTCCTTCCTTCAAATTTTCTTTGCAGCATCTATATTTGTACAGTGAAAAAATGCTTTTCTGACATTGGTTTTGACCTTAAATTTCTGCCACTATCCAGGTTATTTAGTTCTTTCATAATGATCATTAGGCTAATATTATTTGCAGTTATCCTTGTAGAAAAAGTTGTCTTTAACACACATTCCATAATGCCTTTGTAGGTCTTGTCAAGACATCACAATTGATATAGTATTGCTTAAAGTAAAGGACAATGTTGGGGTACAGGTAAGTAAAAATGTGGGAATAAATCATACAATAGACTATTGAATCTTCACATAGCTTTGTGCGTGGTGATGGTTCCTGTAATAATTATCATGTTTCTTTGAAGCGATTCAGGTAAGAAATGGTAGCCTTTGCCAGTTCCATAAACCATGACATTTTTCTGTTTGCACTCTAGTTAAACTTTCCGTTTATCCCTGTGAGCATTGCCATATTCAGGTAATTATCATGATCCCAACCATAGCAGTAACCGCAGAAATTTTGCAGGTGTCCTATAAAGGAATGTTCTCATATTTGACAATGGACTTGATCTTGAATTACTACAAATATTCAGGTAGAATCAGTGTTGTCATAATGAAGAGAGAATATTGAGGTAAATTGAAGGTATCCTGGCACATCAACTATATTCCTCAAGACATGTGGTTTTGGTTCCTATATGAGATTAAGATGAACTTAATGGGGCCTCCCTGGTGGTACACGGGGTTAAGTCTCAGCACTCTCAAGCTATCAACAGCCACTGTAGCACGAGTTCGATTCCCGGCCAGGGAGCTAACTCACATGGTGCAGCAGACCTCTCCTGTTTTGCCTGCTGCTCCCGTCAGCAGTGTATTTCAGCAGATCCACTTATTCTGCTCCCTGCTCTCTCTCTGGTGAATCCTCTCACCCTCCCCCCATACTTTCTGGTCTAAACTCCAGTTCTTGTATGTATAAATAAATAAAATCAATCTTAAAAAAAAGATTAGCTTAATGGTTTTTAACAGCAAACATTTCTGGCATTCAATTAAGTGATTCTGTGCGCCTTCACCATTTCAGGCTACATGACATTTACATATCCAGGTAAGTGATGTTGAATGGCTAAACTTGTTTTACAATTTCTTTTTTATTCTAGGTATTCAAGGTAAGAAAAGATAGTATTTATCATGTCTTGCAACTGCATTATTCGACTGTTTTACATTTCTGAGAACACTTTTAGCCATGTTATTGTTGAGTGATTATGGGTATCCATTAATAACGATGAAATTGAACAGTACAATAGTATTCATGTTTTGCAGGTCATTGGGGAAGTATGTCACAAAGCACAGACTTTGGAGTACTGCAAGAATCAGGTAGGTTTGATGATGGGACCTGCAAGGATGGGTGAGAAAGGTTATTTGCAGTGTCCTCATTGAGAGGTTTCCTTTTGCATAGTATGTTTTCCAGTTCCTTGTCAAGATATCATGGGTATATCTCATAATGGCCAATAGGATATTTTACTTTTCTCTAGGTAAGTGATGGTGTGAACTTTAGTACCCTACGGGTAACTTATCATAGGAAGACATTTAAGTAATAGTGGGTGGTGTTCCTAAGATTCCTGTTACATTGATTTTATGCAGGCATGTAGTTAAGAAGTATCTCAACTGGACCTCCCGGTGGCGTAGTGGGTTAAAGTGCAGCACTGTGGAGCTGTCAGCAACTGCGACACAAGTTCGATGCCCTGCTGGGGAGATTCCCACATGGAGTGGCAAACCTCTCCTGCCTCGCGTACTGCTCCCCTCAGCAGTGTATTTCTGTCAATCTGCCTGTTCTGTTCCCCACTCTGTCTCTGGTGAATCCTCTCACCACCCCACGCCTCTGACCTGCACCTGGCTTGTATGAATAAAAATAAATAGAATCTTTAAAAAAAAAAGAAATATCTCAACCAGTGCTAGTAAGCATTAGCCCATAATATTTAAATTTTTCATATTATGCATGATAGACCTGAGAGGTGTGTAGGTGTGCAGCCATGTTTGCCTAATGTTGACAGAACATGTTGACCATGAGATTTCTTCAGATAGTGACAAAAATTTGTATCTGACATGGGGATTGATATTTAAGTTTTGGAAGATCCAGGTACTGTTGAGGTTCCCTTAATGCTGTAGGTAACTAATTGCTTTAGTGGAGATTTTGTTCATTTTTATTCATTTTTCTTTGTATAAGAAAAGCAATTTGTGTCTTTCAATCCTTAAACACGTGTCACATATGTTTTTTAAAGGTTCCAGCAGTTACGATGGCACAGTGAACCTAACAAAGGGCTTCAATGGGAACTGGTAGTAACCAGGTATGTCATCAAGTTCTACCAATACAGTTCTTTCGATGTTCAGATGTGTAGCTAAGTGAGGATGAGGGCTCTTAACACAGAGTGGTATCCAATTCTTTTTTTTTTCTGCAGGTATCTTTTTAAGTACTTTTCTACCATACAGGTAAGAGATGGTATGACAATAACTTGCTCAATTCTCAATTTCTGTATCTATATAGTTAATGCATTTGAGACTCTGAAGTACCTTGTTTTTGTCATATATGTAGTTCAGAAATTAATTTGGCTCTAGTAATAAAAGTTATAATGCTACATTTTATATTCTTCTTTAAAGATGAATTTATTTAACTTACAAATGACTTATGTGAGCTTCCTGGTAATTTGACCTATTACCCTTTATAGTGTTGTGGACAGAAAAATTGCTGCAGGTTTCCCTTTAAGAGAGGAGGGTGTCTACCCAGGATATGACCTCACAGTTGAGCCCGTATCCAGGCAGCACTGGTGGGTCCTGAAATGACACAAGAAGGGTATTTGCAGATGTACATGCAGAATGAGACACGCACAAACACATGTAAGACCATCTGTTTTTCAGATTCAAGGGACAGCGTCATGGAAGGTCGCTCAGTGGTAGTTATTGGGACGTTGTTGGTGTGGAGTAAGTGATGGTGTGGGGCTAAGCCACAGCAACTGATGTTCAGAGATGAGCTGAGTGAGTGTGTGTCCCCTCACTTCCTGCAACTGTGACTTTTGTGCACATCATCTGGTAGGAAATTAAAGATGCCTTACAAGTTCTGGCAACCGTATTTTCCTCCTTTTGTTAACTTTGGAGGAGAT
>PVIJ01008895.1:0-28991 GCA_004024925.1 Scalopus aquaticus
CCAGGTCTTTTATCCATTTTGAGTTGACTTTTGTGCAGGGTGTGAGGTAGTAGTCTAGCTTCATTTTTTTGCATGTAGCTGTCCAGTTTTCCCAGCACCATTTATTGAATAGACTGTCCTTGTTCCACTGCATTTTCTTTGCTCCTTTGTCAAAGATTAGTTGTTCATAGATATGTGGCTTTAATTCTGGGTATTCTATCCCACTTTTGGGAATTTACCCAAAGGACACAAAAACACTAATCCGAAAGGATACATGCACCTGTATGTTCATTGCGGCACTGTTCACAATAGCAAAGGTATGGAAGCAACCCAGATGTCCAAAAATGGATGATTGGATCAAGAATATGTGGTACATATACACAATGGAATACTATTCAGCATGGAAAGAAGATAAACACATGCAATTTGCAGCGACATGGATGGAATTAGAGGGGATCATACTCAGTGAAATAAGCCAGAAAGAAAGAGAAAAATATCGAATGGTTTAACTTATAACAGGACTATAAGGAAATCAAATAGGAGAGAGACAATGAAGGGGGAGGGGGGCGGGGGGAGAGAAGGAAAAGGGCTTAAAATGGAATAGAAAAGAACACAAGGGACCATGGAGATGGATCACGGGTGAATTGGTGGTGGGGGGCTACCCAAGGGGAATACAAAATGTAAAATGTAAAAGACATAAATAACAATAAAAATATATATAAAAAAAAGAATTTGGAGCAAGCAGAGGAACACTGTGAGGGGATGAAAAATGCCTGAGAAAATTCCCTTGGAGATTCCCAGAATGCAATGAGCCTTTGGTGAGGTGCTAAATGGAAAAGAAGTTGAACCTAGAGACTTTGTGTTTAGAAATATTTTATAAGTTTCATTCCCAAGGTTTCCTAGGAACCACTGCAGTGTCCTCTGAAAAATGCCATTGCAAACTTTTACTTAGAGATGTTCAGGACTGTTAGATGACAGATATTTTAAAAGATACCCACCAAAGCTTTAGACTAACTTACAATAAATTTTAATTCAGAGCAGGCACAGGAGGTGCTGTTTATGTTTGTTTACATCCTGAGTCCAAATCAGAGATGGAGCCTCCCAAGCAAAGCCTGCTGGGGCGCACTTTTGGGCATGCAAGCATTGCTGGATTTTTGAGCACCCCTGGCATGTGTGTGCTGTGTATACCAAATGAAGCAGTTACATGACATTTCTGAACAAAAACTGTATGTGAAGAGAAGGAGGGAGAAAGCAAACTCACAATCAAACGTAGGGAGACGGGGAGAGATGAGATTGTGGTTGATTATGGGTCTGGCAGCAGATGTTCTACAGGAATCCAACTCGCTGCAGCCAGTTTGTTTCCATGGTAACAGAATCAGTAATTATTGAGCCTGAGTGCTCTCCCCACCCCGCCTTTCTCCCAACAAGGTGGAGGCTGATGAATATGAAGTATCTCCAGCTCATCACCAGCTCTCTCTTTTTCTTTTTCCTCCCTTTTTTTTTTAGTTCTTTATAAGAAAAGTGGGAGTATTAAGGAGTACTAATAAAAGGAGCTATATTTTATTGTTATATTATTCAGAGCCTAGGACACTAAAATTGAAATGAAGTTATTTTTTTCTCTGGCGATACTATAAGAGAAATGCTCTTCCTAGAAAAGCCGATGATCTCTGAAGATCCTAAATAAATGAGCAGGAGTTTCCCTGAAATGGAGGCTGCCTGTGATTGGCTGATCTTTCCACAATTCCTGCCAATTGGAGCACCCCTGAGCTCCAGCTCCATAAACATAAGCAAAGCTACATGCTTATTCTTCTGGACTTGAAGTGTATACCATTCAAAGGTGTGCAACGGGTCTCCATTCACATGGCTCAACTGGAAACCTGTTTCATGAGCAAGTATAGTCCGGAACCATCTGGTGTCCCAGCATATTGTTCTTGGAGACAACTCTAAGTCATTTGGTGGTGACAGCAGCTCAGCAGCAGTATTTGTAGTTGGGAAAGATGGACTTACAGGCGCTTGGTGAGTAAACCTCAGACTTACATCTCTGTCCACTGGTATTAGCACGCTGAGCAAAGATGTAGCTTTGTCCTATTGTCTGCCAAGAAAACTGTGACTTGGTTAACAAGCACATGGAAGAATGGCATTATAGGGTTCTTGTGATATGTGAGCTTCTGTATTCCAAGGCTGCATTCATTGCTTGGTTATGATCAGTTTTATTTGACTGCATTATACTGGGACTGGTTTGTCTAGTTAAGATTAGTGTGAGTAGTGAATGCTGCTTTTTATCTCTGCATTTCAAAAGAGATGATTTAAAACTAAAGGAACAAGAGTAAACCTGCATTGCTAGGAAGAAAGAACGGTGCAGGCGCGGCAGCGTGAGCTGCTTGATTGTGTTGCTAGTGTTTGCATTGTGGAGAAATATGTTATTACAGTGGTCTGTCAAACACTTCTTCAGACCCCAGCCACAGAGGGAAGCATCTCTTCTGCGTGAGCTGCTGTACTCTGCTTGAGAAGTGTGCAACCCAGCTAGTCATGTCCCTTCTTTCTTTCATGAAGCCAGTCTCCAGATTGAAATATGTTCTCTCTCTTTTAAAAAAATTAATTGCAAAATATGAGTTTAAGTGCAGTCAGAGAGATTTTAGCTGTCAAAAATCTAGCTTTGAAGTATGTTTTTCATCCTCTTAAACCTCTGAAAACCAGAGAGGGTTAGCAAAGTTATATCCAGGGATCAGCTCTTTGCCAGTAAAGGGATGCCATACTATCACTCTGCTCCCTGGGGTTTAATTTTCTGACATTGGAAATGAAATTTTCAATTTTGTTGGGTAGAAGTGGGAAGAATAAGCAGTGCAGTAAAACAGGCACTGAAGGGGCAGAATAGGGAAGGAGAAACTCTGCCTTTAGGGACCTTTCTAAGTCACAAACTTAAAAATATATGTGGCCAAACAGAACTGAAACAGTGTGAGATTTCAGAAAAACTGTAATCTTTCTGAACATGGACAGGAAAGGTATTGCCTTTGACTTGGGTGCAGAAAGTAGGGGCTTTAACTTGGGCTTCCATTTCTGCTAAGAACCTCTCATTAGAATCTCTGTTGATTTTGAGGGTTCATCACTGTTACTTTTTCAAAAATGTGATTTCCTATCTTATTAGCCAGGTAGATTGATAGCATGCTTGATGTCTTCTACTTACCTTTCACTTGGGTTCGAATAGGGGAAAAGAAAAAAAAAAAGAGTTTTCTCGTTCATAAATAAATGTCCATGAACTATCATATAAAGAAAATCTTTTTTGCTTGTCCTTTTTTTCCTTTTTGGCTTGCCTTTAAAAACTATGTCCTTTTTACAGAAGAGAGTGTTGTGTGTCATCATGTGACTCTAGAATGGAATTTGCTGTGTCCTACATGGGTAGGACATGTTGGGTAAAGAAACAAAAGAGCTAGAGAGGTTTCAGTGGAAAAGACTTGAAAGCAAGGCCAGTGCTTTTGTGTCTGAAAGAGATCTTCTATTCCGTGACCAGTGAAGAGGGGGCTGCAGGAGGAGATGGAGACTTTTTATCTGAGAGTGACAGCACACAACACAGGGACAACCTGGTCACTTAACCAAGTCAGTGGCCTATTCTTTACCTGAAGGTCTCTCTAGAAATGTGGACTATCCTCTGATTCCATCCCATAATCTCAGTTGAGAATTCCCCCTTATGGAAGGCTACATGTGCACGCATCCTTGTCTTGCTGCAGCTCACTCCCCAATCACTGTGATACATACAGAGTTTGAGGAAGTCGGGGTCCTTATGGATGTGCATTAAGCAGCAGTCACCTCATTAGAATCACCCTTCATCCTCTTTTGTGATCTTCTTTCCTCCAGTAGTGTCACTTGATGTAAGTGAAATTCTGGCACCTGTTGGCAAGAATGAGACAAAAAACAGCTTTTATATGGAAGCAGTAAAAATGTTAAAAACAATTAAAGAGTAGTTATTAACCTATTCTTGGATCATGGAACTCTAAGAATTTGGAAGAAAGGAACCTTTGCTGAGAATATACATTTATAAACTGTCACATAAGACTCCAATGGCAGGTCATTTCAGGGTAAAGTAGGATTGCTGTCTTGGGTGAATGACCAACAGGGCTTGTTGCAAGTGGGATCACTGAACACTGCCACAGCCCCTTCTCAACCACTGTTGGCCTGCAGTGGTTTTGGTACCTGGATGAGATCCTGAGCATTCTCATTCAAGTTCAAATTAAGTAATATTAGGAATGATTCTACAACATGGTGGTTTTCTCACTCTTGAGTTTGGAGAGTTGGTGAAATGTGAGTTGGGGGATTTAAAATGAAATGCTCTTTCAGGTACCAGTATTAATTGTATCCTTGTGTTGCCTATTTGCTCCTGAGTTAAACAGTTTCTTTCCTATGCCTCTTCATGGTATTTGTAGGATGTGAGAGACGTTAAGAGGATAAAAGATAAAGAAAAAATGAATTCCCTTAGCTTTTCAAGTAAATATCAGAATCTCTGATATAAGTTAAACTAAGTATAAATACGTTGAATACAATCCCTTGAAATCAAGCAGTGGGATTTTTAATGATACAGTTCCTCAGTTCTCACAGCAGTTGGAAAAAAATCAATCACAAAAGGAATGGCCAGCCTGCCTTGAACACGTACCGCATGCCAGGCACTGTTCAATACATTTTGTAACTGAAAATCTATTAACTCATCAAGTCTTTACAACATCCCCAACAATACTATTTTCTAGAAGAGGAAATTGAATCACCAAAATATTGAAGAACTTATCCACATTTATCTAGTTAGAAACTGGCAGCTTCTTGGTGTTTTCTCACATGTTGATATACTCGTGTACTACATTCAAGGGAGGAGAGTGTGTGAGTCTCAACTATTGTTCTGTCTAGTGGAGTCAGGCTACAGGGAGTTGACTTATACAATCATCACAATAAAATCAAATTAAAATGGTATTACTGGGGTGATTGGGAGAATTATTAATAATACCATTTAGAAAGAGAAACTTGAGATAAATAAAGGCTCAGCGCCAATGCCCCATATGTTTCCCTTCATGTGATGATGTGATGCACCACCTCATTCTGCAGAGCATATATTTGACTAGTATGACTTGGGTTAGTTTATATATGAGACCAGCTCCTGCCGAAGGTGGAAAGTCACCAGAATTCCACAGCTTCCCTTTGCTAAGAATGATTTACAGTTCTCGTAGCAATGGTGAGGGTTGCGAGGGACCAAGAACAACAGGGAAGCATATTTGGGATGTGCATGACCTGCTGTGGCTGTGCGAATCAGCAGGGCTACCATGCATTCCAAAGACCTTGTACACAGTAGTGACAAACCCAGCTCAGAAAGAGATCAAGTGCTGTCAGTAGACATACATTGATGAAACAACCAAAGACTCAGAGACAAAGCCTGGAAATCCTCAACTGGCACAGTTTTTAAACTTTTCCCTTAAGAGTTGGGGGGCATTGACAGGACTGGTGTAATGTGTTGTTGGGTGGGGCTTAGGGATGAAAATGTGAATCTGTCATTCCTACTCTTACGTCAACCAGAGCATCAACGCTTCTATCAGTTGGCATTCCTTGTCTTATTAATGAAGAATAAAAAGGAAAAGAATTGGCTGCTAGAAGGGAAAACTATTGTTCTCATCAAAATGTCCATTTGACACATAAAGAGATCAGTGTATACACTCAAGATTACATTATGAGATAGAAAATGAATCCATATTGCTATATGGAAAAGAAATCAGTAGGAATCTTATTAGCTTGTTTTAACAACATGGATTATTTTCTATGCATGCCTAGTGGTGTGTGCTTTCTAGTAGCATCCTAGCTATGTGTAGATGTAGAAAATGATTTTAATAACTATACAAAAAATAATACTCCACAGGGACATTATAGCAGATCTCTTTCTGTATACAGGTTTATGTATATAATTTCAATTTTTTAGTAGTCATAGTGAAAATATAAAGGACTGTTAATTTTAATAACATTATTTAGCCTAGTATTCCAAAATGTTGCCATTTCAGAAGGCAACTATAGAATTATTAGCAAAATATTTATGTTCAATTTCTTAAGTGTTTAAAATTTGACATGTATTTTATACTCCCAGCATGACTCAATTTGGAAATTCAATTTTCACAAGAAATCTGTATCTAGAGTTCATAAAATCTATAGTTATAAAAGTAAATTTATGTATGTATACAACTAGTTCCAAACACACTTAACATTTTTCCAGTGGATGCACTATGGTGGTAATACCTGATGGAGCTACCCCAGTATTAACTCAATTTAAAATATATAAAATATAAATAAATAAATAAATCTTGGTTTCTTATCATACTTTTTTAGCATGGGGGAACAGAATGCGTGCCAATTCCTACTGCAGAAAGCCAACATTTATTGTCTGTGGCATTTTTCCATTACTGGATATTTTGGTACTGCCACTCACCAAGCTTTGGTGCTACCTCCCTCAACTCAGGGAGCATGGGATTAATTTTCATAATAAGGAAAACAAACTATGATTGAGGATGCAAACAGTTAATTCTTTCTGAAGACAAGTATAAATTGAAGCTGAGAAATGATTTAATTGCTATCATCTTACTCGATTCTGCAAATTTCATTCAGCTAGAAAATATTGACTAAGTTGTTCTTCCAGTTAATTTGGTCTTAAAATTCTTACCTTCAATATCAGATATTATCCTATTTAGTTACACCCCCAAGTTTTTCTTAATGTAAAGCCAATCATGAAAATGTAATCAACCTCTTAACCTTGAAATCAATCTGTAAAGCATTCATAGAGTCATCGAGTCCCAGTCTCTAAAGATGTGCTGGCATTGACCATTTTGGCCAAATTTGAAAGGTAGAAGAATAAAACTTACAGTAATTTGGCCCTCTTAAATTTTCTACTAATAAAGAACTCAGAAATTTCACAAAATATTGAGAAATAGGGAAAAGTTCATACTATTCAATACCATCCCTAATATCAGAGATAATTTGTGGTTAAATCCTCCCTGTTTCCGGCATGTGGAACAAAATTCCTAAGGAGAATGCCTATGCAGGTAAGCACACAACAGGTGTTTGTGTGTTTAAATTGCAAGTTCTTTGCAACGTCTTTCTTTTAAAGTTATAACTCTTCTGAAGGAAAACTGGCTGACTAAGTACATTAAATCATAGAAGGATTCAGTCTAAGAACAAATGACTTGTTTTGAGAATCTGTTGTTGTTGGTCAAGCCAAAGATTAATATATTCAATCATGAGTGGAAAAAAAGTGCTTTGAATTTCAGTGAACGCAAACACTTGGAAATATCTATAATTACATGAATGAAATTATCACTAAAATTGTCTGTGGAGTACCACAGAATTTTGGAGCACACTAATTTGCTAGCTTATTTCAAACAATCTGTGATAGTCTAGAAATCCAAGGCTATAAAATTATTTGTATGGCTGATGGAATAGTAATCTAGAAACTAAGACTTTGGATTGTTACCTCTAGTTTGGCAGCGAAATTTGGCAAATTACTTAATCTCTACGCTTTCTAGCATTTTCATATGGTAAAGATAAGTTTCTCAGGTCATATATATTTCAAGCTTCTAAACATCTATCCTAGGGCCCATGTTCCATTGATCATAGTCATCTTTTCCATTGTATTCAGTACTTCTCATGTTTCTTCTTAACACAATACTGTTCACCACTACCAAGCTATCAGAATCAGTTTATGCCTGAAGCTAATTGTTTATTACTCCTAAGTCCATTCCTAAGCTCTATGCCTTGCACAAGATTTTAAAAATGAACATACAGGGAATTATGATCAGTATGCAGAGTTTCAGGAATAAGGGAACGACAATTCTTTACTCATCCACTTGCTCAGCTGTTTCTTGGAGGTGTTGCCATCTGACACAGAAAGCTGCAGCCTGGCACTTTGGGGGCTTACTTTTCTTTTCCTTTGAGCTATAAGTGCTGAGAGACATGTCAAGGAGAGGAGTTCATTGGCACCATTCCCAGACCTGGAAGCATAATGAAATAAAGTTTCATTCTGACTTGGTTGGAATTCTTATAGCTGAACATTTAAGATTGCATCCACGGCAGTTTGAACATCCACTTGCCTGATAAGAGTGAAGCACTCATCATTTAACAAACTCAGACCTTCATGCTGGCAACCCAAGTCAAGGCCCCTCAGGGAAAATCATTTCTAAATAGAGCCAACAAGACCACAGGTCATAGAGGTGAAAAGACCCACTCACATCTAATGGCTAGCAGCGTGAAATCTTTATTTCAGAAGCTATGCCCTATGTGAAGAGTGCTATCAAAGCAGGAAATGGCCTGAAGCTACAAACACTGGTTCTGTCCTTAGACCTAGACTTGGTGTTAAGGGTGCAATTGAGGGCCTCCCTTGTGGCTCAATGGTTCAGCGCTGCACTGTGGAGCTGTCGGCAGTGGCGATACAAGTTCGATGCCCGGCCAGGGAGATTCCCACATGGCGTGGTAGACCTCTCCTGCCTCTCCCGCTGCTCCCCTCAGCAGTATATTTCCTCGATTTGCCTGTTCTGCTCCCTGCTCTGTCTCTGGTGAACCCTCTCGCCGCCCCACACCTCTGGCCTGTACCCCAGCTTGTAAACAAATAAATAAATCTTTTTTTTAAAAAAAGGGCTCAAGACTCTGGTTCTTGTGTGTGACATTAGTATGATTCATTGGCACTCTTTCCAGTACCCATAATAGTCATAGCGAGTCACTTTCTTCCAACTTTAGAGAGTAGTAGGCAGCCAGGGTCAAAAGCCCCCATTCTATATTCAATTAGCCAGGCTCAAACATCCCTGCAGAGTAGACATAAGAAGGTTTACAGGGACCTCTGTATGAGTGATGCCTCTCTGCCCTTTCTAAAAGTTCCCAAGAACTCCATAGATGACTGTTTAACCTCTCTGGACCTTGGTTTCCTCATCTATAAAAGTGGAAGTAAAAATGCATTTCTTACAGGGGTAATGAATGAAAATTAAATTTGGCAGTGTCACTGTGTGAGTGATTGGTTAAATCCTACTGTGCTATGCAAGATAATACGACTTTATTCCTTTGATAGAAACCTTAATTTTTCAAGTTGTGAACAATGTCCAGCTCAGCTCTGTGGATGTGGAAGATCCTCTACTGTGGCAAAAATGCATGTGATGTCTGTCCTCAAATTCTCTCTTAAGTCCAATAAGTGACTCCAAGTCTGCTAGTACTGGAGGTTACGCAAAGAATAGAGAGCACTGTATTTAGAGCCAAGAGTCTGAAGTAAGATTTCCAGCTTAACCGCAAGTAAAACTGCCATGTTACCTCTCCAAAGCTTGAGTATCCTTGTTTTTCATGGATAATAAACAGATAGTATCTACTGTATTTGACAAACAGAAGTTTTTAGAAAACCATGAATTAACAGATTCCATGTGCTTTGTAGATTGTAACATGAGGTATTACTATTATGTTTTCAAATCTATTATCTCCTAACAACTAAGCCTTGTTTATTGGGAAGCAATAACTAGAAACATGTTTCAAAAGTACCAGAAGCTCCAAGATGGTGGTATATCCTTTCCAGGTATTGGAAGTGAATCAAGAGCAAATGATACTGTGCTTTTAGGCAGATGCCTGGAAGCATTCAGCAAGACTGTCACCTGTTGTAAGCAATCAGTGCCTTTTACATTTTTGTAAGATATTCTTGGTCTCTGTAGATGGCCCACAAACCTTTCTGGATAACCAAGTCTTAGCCGACTCTGTTTTTCTTCTCCTTTAAGATATGATAAAAGCTTTGAAACAAAGGTACATATTCTTGGTTTTTCATAAGCTGGTTCCCAACTACTTCTTGATAGCTTTCTTCCCCACCCCTGCCCTAGTAGTTATGAAAATCACATCTCTGGGTTACATTCTTTGTTCGAAGAAAAGGGGGATGATTTTTTATTTCATTTGTTATATCTAATTATGTATTTACTGTAAGTTACTAGGATCTTGGATCTTAAAGAAACCTGAATCCTGGGATGGCAAATAGATCGCATCTGGTGACAATTTGTGCACATTGATGGTGGCTGCCTTGACCCCTACATTTGGGCCTCCATCTCTTTTCTAATAGTTTCAGTGGAATGTTAAAAACTATATCAAAGACACTATGTCCTCTTTCACAGATAAGGAAATGGAGACATCAAGAGTTAGCTTATTATCTATCTAATGGGTGCAGAGTGAAGTTCAAGTCCAGGTCATCTGATTCCCAAACTTTGTTCTTTTTACTGACATCTAGAGCCTCCATTGCAGACTCATCACATTTATTTTGATTTATAGCTAACATATTAGAAAAGTATTCTTCAGCCTGGGTGCTCATTCCTCTCAAGGTATGAAGACTTTTCAAGGGAAAGGCAGTCATAGATAGTTTGGAGGTAACCCATTTCCTAATTCTCAGTTTCTACGCATACATTAAAATCAATCATCTTGCAAATAGCATTGCTATTCACCCTTTCTCAACACCCTTCTCCCTCTTGACAAAAAAGCCTCCTCCCCTCACCTCCATCAGATCTTAAATGGCAGGTTTGCCAAATGTATAAATGCTTTCTAGAGCCAAACAAAGAAACTTGTGACAGATTTTTTTAAATCCAGGTCTATAAATGCATCCTAGCTCATTAAGAGGTCTCCAATGAAATCTTCTTTTGGGTTTAATAACCGTCAACATTTGTAATATATTTGTTTTAATTAGTATATGCTAATAATACTTGTACTATTCAACTCAATAAAAAGAATTTGTTTACAGACATCTGTTTATAGAAAAAGTATTTTTAAATTAAATATAGTGTGCACATATCCACACATATACATGTGTTCTTGTTTCAGAGAAGTGTAGTGTATGATTACTAGTTGATTACTGGTATGATTACTATACTTTTAAGCATAAAATTCTGTTTCTTTTAAGTATAAATTCTTAAAATTCTATTAAGCATAAGATTCTGTATGAGTGGAATTGAGATGGGATGAGAAAATGGGAAGTAGGATGGGAATGGGCCTATTCTTATAAATAAAATTTTACTGGGACACTGCCATGCCTATTAGTCTAAGTGTTTCTATGACTGCCTTCATACTACTGTGGAACAACTATGACAGAGACTCTTGGAAAGCCTGAAATAGTATTACCTTTTACATAAAGTTTGCTGACCTGTGTTAAAGGAGAAAAATGATGCTGTAAAATTTCCATTAAAAAAAGAGCTTATTCATGTATTTTTAAATGAGCTATAATGGGTATCACTATTGTATGTATATTCAAAGGAAGATTTAAAGAGTGATGTAACAGTTTATTTTAAAGTTATCAACATTGTAATACAAATAAATTTTATTCTTTGCAAATATTTCAACTTTGATGAAAAATTTCAGCCATCAAATTAAAAATATGTTAAGAGGTACATAGGTTTTTAAAAATAGAGAGTTAGGAGAACACTGCCCTAAACCCAGGATCAGGGATGTGGCCTCCTGCAGCTAGGCCATCCTAATGATGGGTGAGGGCTAGTTTCCTTCTCACAGTGCATGCTGAGCACCTAAGCCCTCAATCAAGCTGTTTTATTTTTATAACTTTCAGGGGAAACTGATGGAAACATGGGGCTGTAACAGAACACTGTCAAAGAATGGTCTCTTAAATGTCGGGACTCAATATTACAGATCAGAAAAATCCTTCACAAGTAATTGCATTGTTGCTTCTATAAGCCAGCTAGGAGGAAAAAAGCACAGCAGTACCCTTTGAGGGGGTGGAAGGCTGAGCAGAATGTACCTGCAGAACTGATGGGAGGCTGTGCTGTGCCTCCCTGCACTGTGGGTTGCCCCACATAAGGGTATACTTAAGCCTGCTTGGTAATATTGATACATGTCATGGATCGAATTGTATCCTCCCCCAAAAAAGATATGCTAGTCTTCACTCTCAGCACCACAATATATGACCTGATTTGGAGATACAGTCAACTGAAGATAAGGTCGTTACAATGGTCCCTGATTCAATATGACAAGTGTCCCTATAAAAGAGGGACATTTGAAGACAGGGACAGATATGCATTGAAGGAAGATGATGTGAAAAGTCACAGGAAGGAGGAGACTGTTTGCAAGCCAAGAGTAAGACCTGGAACAGATTCTTCCCTCACAGCCCTGACAAGGAACCAACCTTGCTGAAACCTTGATTTCAGACTTCTGACCTCTAGCACTGAGACATATTTCTGTTGTTTAAGCCACCCAGTCTCTGACACTTTGTTATACCAGCTTTATCAAACTAATACTTTGCTTTCAACAACTTGGGATCTTTTAAAGGACTTTCCAAAGCTCAGTGATTTTTCATTGTCCATCAGAACACCAGTTGTTATCAGAGGCATTAGGACAGAGGACTAGAACCAGAGAGACCTTGTTTTGACCCTCTACCTCCTTTTTTCACCTTAGAGCTATTTAGTGGAGCAGTTAAGATCAAAACCTCTGAAGCCAGAGCTGTTGGGTTCAAATCCTACCAATTGTGTGACCCCAGGACCTGAACATCCTCACTAGTTAAATAGAAGATTTATTGTACCTACCTTATTAGGTTATTATAAGGACCAAGTAAGTTAGTAACATGTAAAACTCTTAGTGGTCGGCATATAATAGGTGCACGACAATGAAACCTTCATTGTGTTACTGGAGAACCAAAAAGAACAGCCTCTGCCTTAATACCATCCCAGATCCATGAATCACCTACCACTTCTCCCCAGGAAGTCTGGATTTTTTTTGTTAAATGACCATATAAATGTTTGAAGGGTTTCAACTGTATATTTTTTTAATCTCTTCTTTTAATTTTATCTTTTTATTGAAGTAACAGTTTACAACACTGTATATGATTCAGAAGCATTGCCTTTTCTCTTGTATTATCCTTTCTTATTCTTAGGAAGGCTAATGTTTAAGAATAGCTGGCATGCCTTATTAATTCGTAAAAAAAGTATACAGTCTGGCACCAGTTGGCAGTTAGATTTCATCAGTCACTCAAGATTATGGATTAACTCACTGACCTTTTTACCCTTCAAGCTAATTAGCCATTGGACAAATACAGCTAGTCACAGAAACCAAGCACAGCTGACCAAATAGATTTCAAAGAATAAATTCGGTGGGTAAATAACACCAAGCTTAGATACCTCAGTAATATTGTTTTTTTAAATCACTGGAATCTCGATGATCTTTCCTTCCCAGCTAGAGTTGGAAGTGTGATATTTACAACCTTTCAAAGCAATAGGAAAAATGTGTCTAATTAAACCAGCTATCTTCTCCCTTCCTAAATGGGGCCCCCCAACCCATTTAAAATTATTTTGTCTCTTATGTCCTCAAATAGCTGGCCTAGTTTGACTTTAAACAGCTTAAGTGTATCCTTTTGGTCCTATGTTTAACAAACCTCTCTCAAAGGGAGATTTCCCAAGATCCACAGCTGAAATGCAGTTTTTCTCAATTTAATTCAATTACCACTACCTGCCAAGATTTTCTCACACCTCCATGAAGCACCTTAAACAGTTCACGCCTCACCTTGGTGTTAAGTATTATTAAGTACTTGTAGATAATTATTATATCATTTTAGTGTTTGGTGAAACTCAGTATTTTTAAGGATTTTATTCTTACTGAAAGAAGACCTCTCTGAGTAGTCTTTCTCAAGCTCTTTTCATTTAAAATTATTCTCACTCTGTAATATAAGGGATATTCCCTCACCACATTATCCTCAGTAGTTGCAGGGAGGGCTCTCCCAGGGGCACCCCCCCCAACTTAAACTGTCTACTAGTATTGTTTGTCCATATGGTATCCATCTCTGTTGAGCACTGGGGAACTAGAGTAGCAAGGTTGTGCCTTTCCCCCTGATTTTCCTCATGTGGGCATCCTTGGCCTGGAGAATGAGAGTGGAGAACCAGAAGAGAAACTTTATGATCTTCTGTGCCATATTTTTACTAGCAGCATGCATTGACATTCATATTTATTTTAACCATCAAAGTGAATTCTTCAAAAGTAAATATCTTGATAAAATATTGGTAAAAATTAAAACCCCATACAGTATTATCAATGATAGGAGAGTGTGTTTACTCTTGGCTCTAATTATTGGAGAAATATAATTTAGAATTGTTTTTGAAAATATTTAAAGCCGTGAGTGTCATCCTTTGGTATACATTACAATCACCTGTTGGCACTTAAAACTCAATCGTGGCCCCAGGATGACCTCGACTTTGAAATCAGAATTGTGAGACTTAAGTGTGTTTAAAAACAACACCTCCCAACACATACACACGTGCACGTGACACTCACCACCAAAACAATAAGAACTTCATCAACATCAATAACTCCCTGAAATGTGCACCACTGTAAAGTCCAGCTAATCGAGACAGGAAATGACAGATGACAAGAACTATCCATTGTGCCTGTTCACATGCCAGATTAAACTCCCTGTGAAGAGACAGAAAAATCTTAAATTAGGTTGAAAAACAACACATTATGTAAAAAAGGAAAAATTTAGTACCAAATGGAAAAAAGAAAAAAATAGGAATGGCAGTGTGGACATCCAGCAAGAAATTAATCCAAAAAGCTCTAAATGGGACAAAGAATCATACCTAGCCGAAAAGTTCAAGCTAATATAGAGAAGTTGTAATCTTTACTTATATTGGTATCATCAAAATATAAAGAAAAAGCTAGAAATTCAAGAATAGACAAAAAAAAAACAACTGATAAAATGCCATTGCCTCATTACTACAATATGTTTCAAATATAACATATAGAATATTTTAGTAATAAAACCATGCCAACTAGTAGGTGGTATGTAGTGAATTGGTACCTTACACTGAAAATATATATTCTTTTCAAGCATCTGTACGATTTTTTAAAGAATGTGTCACTTACCTGACCATAGGTTCTTAATAAAATCTGAAAAATTTTATTGTTTTTAAATAACTATTGAATTAAAAAGAAAATCAAAACTATCGTTAGAGATTATTTAGAAAATAGCAATGAAAATATAGTATAAGTTACAGCCAAAGTTGCCCTCAAATTGTATGTTAATACCCCTAGAAATCATTAATTTAAATCATTATTTTATAGAAAGAATGAAAATAAATGAACTAAGAACTCAAGCTAGAAAGTAACAAGCACAAAAAAAATGAAGGCAAGAGGAAAACTGTAATAAAAGGATAATAAAGTAGGAAATAATAGCAAGTAGGAAACAGTGGTGAATCAAAGAACTACTCATTAAATAACCAGTAACCACTGGTAATTTTATTGAAAATATAGAAGAAACATGAATTAACAGAATTTTAATTGTAGAAGAGAATAAAATTTTGTTAATACAATTGATGGGTGGCAATAAAACTCAGCATGTGCACGTGCACAAACAAACAAAATAATTATAGAGTACCTAGAAATATATTTGTAACAAAACATATAAGTTGCTATCAAAGTAAAATATTTCTTTGTTGGCTGAGATATGTTTTTGTACAATATATGACAATGAAATACAATATGAAAATAGTAATATCTATCAAGAACTTAAAAGTTTCTAAGATCTTTGACCCCCTTATCAAGTGGTTTAAGTAAGCAATCAGAAGTGTGAAAAATATTCTTTCCTTGAAAGAGTTTAGGATGACTAATGTCATAGTAGTGTGCTGATTATATTCATGTTTATATGGGGAAATGCACAAATAGAATGATTTCATCTAGAAAAAAAATTATTAATATGAACCTAAATAATTCTGGGAGACTTCATCTTAATGTTTACACTCATATATTTGAATGTAAGGGTTACAAGTGATCTTTATCTTATTCCTATTATTTCTGTATATTTTCCAAATATTCTCATTGGAATGGCAATCTTCTGTAAATGGAGAATCAGATTACTAAAGCAAAAGGAGAAATTTTAATATAAAATGACAGGAAAAATCACATACAAAAGATGTGTATGTATATAACATACCAGGACTGAGGATGCCACAAAACCTTAATGTTCACAGTATGGAGCATATACCTTCCATATCCTTGAAAGGGGTATGGATGATATTGGAGCAAGAAAATATTAGCTAGGAAATGCTCTTTCCAAAACCTGACATCTTTGGTGTCCAAGTTCCTCCATCATTAATCCCTAGGCAATCATCTGTTCCTTGCCAGATACTTGAATTCCTGCCAAAACACCTCTTACCCACCAAGAGACACTGGATTCTATCTTTTCTTCCATTTGTCAGTTGCTCTATCTTGTTCTGTGAGTCTGAGCTTCTGGAAGCGGTCAGTACCCTTCCTTTACCAGAAGCACAAAGTTTGACCAACGCTCCCCCTGGTGGCAATTTAACAAATCTCCTAAAATGACTTACCCAAGAGCCAGGGCTGAGTCCTAATGCCCGCCTGGGTTAATTGAGACACTTGTTAATGAGATATGTTGCTAGGCTCCATCTCAGAAGTGTGGGCCCAAAATATGCACTCCTTTATAACAAACATCTCAGATGATTCAAACGTTCAAGTGTGGAATCTGTTAATCTAGATTATATATCCTGGGTGTTGTAGAAAAAGGAGGCCACATGAAAAGAAACAAATTCTAACTTAGTATTAATTTGTTAAAATAATAGAGGTCAGAGAAGTTTATATTAATTGCCTACCATGAAAATGTTAACTGCTACTTATTATTCTTTTTACTACCTGTAAATATCTGGGGGTATAAATTTCAAAAGAGCAAGTTAAACTGGAACACTGTTGTTTTATCATTCTCCATTCATATTTTCAAACATCCTCCATAACTTAGATCTTTGTCTCCAGTGTCCAGACAGCCAAGCCATTTGAAATAACCTGCTGATTTCATCACTGTGCTGTTATCATGATTTCCAGATGGCTAATGGGCCTCTTAAGTAAAACTGGTCCTACTTCAAACTGGGATTTCTATTCTGATGCCTTTTGTAAATAATTTGTTTCATGGTCAAAGTTTCTTTTCTTTATTTCTCTGTAGTCTTTGGCCATGCCTTTCTCCACTTCTTTCATGGAAACTGTCAAATGGTACAATCATTCTATTTACTGGTGTTAGTCATACATTCAGGGAAGAGGAGACTCTTTATATTAATATCAGCACATTACCCAACATTCATCATTTACATATAAAGTTTAAGAGAGTAAGTTTATCAGTATTGATTGAAGGAGGAAAGTGCTTTTTTGTTGTGATACCACAGACTGCAGTTGTCATGGCTGCCTCTGCTTAGAGAACATAGCCTTGGTTATGTCTACAACATCATTATTTGGAGGGCAGTATGCACAGAACACATTTTCAGGAGCCTGTTTGAAAAACCTGTGGTCCCAATATCCAGTGCTATACAAAGGATTCCAAATATAAATAACCTTCGAGCTGACCCATAGATTTAGGTCTGATTCCCATTCCACAAATGGTTTCCAATGTATACAGTTAGGTCACAGAGAACTGACATTAAAACTCATGTTGGCAGATTGCCATTGTGGCATGGCTCCTGCAATCATGAATGGCGGAAGGGAGACAAGATAATGTAAGATCTGAATGGGGTTGCATTCTAAAAGGCAGGCAGCCAGAGGTCCTGAGAATTAATGGAGGGACTACAGAAAAAATATGGCTCTATTACACCAAGCACTTTCCTGTTTTCCTTTCTACTGCCTCAGTGAGATGATTTGACAGAGTTTAAAAATAAATGAACCATATTCATTTTTCCTTCAGAGCTTTGATTTAAAGGCATTCTGTAAGGGAAAAAAATGAAATACTGACACCGGTGGTATGAAGGATCAAGGCATGAAAATATTCTTTCCAGAAGTATATATTTAATAGCCCAGTGCTCCTTATGTGAGGAGATATGCCTGTAACCAATTAAGGTCGTATCACACAGGCAAATGTGATACTTCAGAGAGATGATAATGATCTGCTGGAGAATTCAGAGGAAATGTTATTTTGGATGTGTGTCATTCGGATTTGATCCTTTCTACTGTTATCTTTACGCTGCAACATATATGATCAGGGGTAGAATTTTTACAGAATCTCAATTCCAATTTTCAGTACTACCCAGAGACAAGATTCTTGTGTATGCATCTCATTTATATTGTTCATCGCTTTTCACATTTTTTTTTTGTTCAGCTGCAGAATCCTTATTTTAAAGAGTGAGACCTCCATGTAAAAGTGCAGCTCTGTGATAGAAATGAGATTGGACTTCTCAGGCTTCCTTCCCATGAGCTTTCATGCCAGTGCCACTGTTAGAAAATGGTCTTAGGGGAGAAAGAACAAGGTTTCTTCTCTGTAACCTACAGGGAAAATGCCTTGAATTATTCATTCATTCTTTGCAAGTACACATAGTTAGTCAGGGCCTATTGTAAGCCAGGACCTTTTCTTGGAACTTGGTATGGGAGATGCAGCAGCAAATAGGAAAAGCCAGGAAACTGCCCTCAGGGGACAGCTAGGGAGATAGCCAGGCAACCAAGAAGAGGTTGTTGCTACAAAGGAAGTAAAGAAGGGCAGCCAGAGAGTTGGGTTCCAGGGAGAGCTTGAATGTGGGGAGAATATGGGGAGCTCTAACATGTGAGGAGGTAAGGTCTAAGAAACCTGCCTGTCCAGAAAGTGTGGCCACACCCAGAGCTTGATAAAGAGTGTTTCAGGTCAAGAAAGTTCCTGAAAGCCCAGAGGCTGCAGGAGTATCCAAGGAATATCCTGTGACATTCAACTGGAGCCCAGTTGAGAATGTGGGTGAACTGAGGGCCATGGAAGCTGAGAGGTCAGAGGCAAGCAAGCCATGCTTAAAATTTTATATTTTTCATGTTTATTTTAAATTAATGTTTATGATGGTTTACTTATAGATTATTAAACTCCTTATGATTAAATACTTTATATCTTTATTCCATAGACTTCCAAAATGACTTTGAGGTAAATCATAGATATGATGCCTAAACAAAGGGCTATTCAAATAAAAACTGAAGTCTATGTAGAGGAAGAAGGAAGTAAACACGATGGAACAACTGTGGATGATATATGTATAGTGGGATTGAGAATTTAAAATGTAGTTCTGTGTTTACTGAGAAGTAGGGTTAAGGGCTTCCCCGGTGGTGCAGCAGTTGAGCGCTGGGCTGTGGAGCTGTCGGCAGCGGCGACGCAAGTTCAACGCCCAGCCAGGGGAGAATCCCACATGGTGCGGCAGACCTCTCCTGCCTCGCCCGCTGCTCCCCTCAGCAGTGTGTTTCTGATCTGCCTGTTCTGCTCCCCACTCTGTCTCTGGTGAACCCTCTCGCCGCCCCGCGCCTCTGGCCTGTACCCCAGCTTGTATGTAAAAAAAATTAAAAAAAAAAAATTAAAAATTAAAAAAAAAAAGAATATATGATGGATTATGTATTTCTTATTAGTTAAAGGAAGGCTTTCAATTCTTAAGGGAGGAAATGTCTAAAATAAAATCTAAACACAATGAAATCCATTAGCTTTATGTGACAACCATTAATAATTATTTTTTGAATATTGAATACCTAATATATGCAAACTTTATGGAGTACAGACACTCTTGGGAATCAAACCTTAATCAGGAATAAATTTTGCCTTCCAGGAGCTTGCAGTTAAATAGGGTATATACAAACATACAGAAATAGCTATTCTATAAAGCTAGAGATATAAATATAGTATTTGTTTTCAGAATATCTAGAAACAGACTTTTGTAAAACTTGGTTTTACTCTGGAAGCATTTCAAGATTAGGGAAAGAGATCAGTCATATTTATAGCCATTCCATATTCTGGGACTCCCAGAAGCAGGACAACAGGGCAGGTTCTTAGGCTGGCATCCTCTGCCCCCACTTGCCTCACACATGTGACCCTCATTCACGTTAGAGGTGACTGTGTCCTGAGCCTGATAATGCAGGTCTTCTGCATTGTAAGCTAGAGATAGCAGTTGGAGATCGGATGTGTAGGTGGCAAATTGACATTGCTATGAAATTTGAGTAGTGCTTTTATTCTGCTAAAATATATGTTTTGTGTCAAACTATTCAAGTTTATAGGTGAAAATAGAAAATGTAGGCATCACCAATGAAAAAAAATATCTATATAATCTATCCATCAGAAGAAAAACTATGTTAATATTTTGGTCTATATCCTCTGAGACATTTTCCTATGTGTATGTGTATGTGTATGTGGAAAGAATCACATCATCTAAACTGTTCTGTGGGCCCTTCTCTCGCCTTGACCATTAAGATTTATAGTTCAATTGATGTCATTAGTAATTGCTACATGGCACTCTAGTGTACAATTGTGTTATTATTTAATCAATTTTCTGGAGTTGACACATAGATTGTTCTGAATTAGAATCAATGCTGGAACTGACTTTTAAAATACATCTTTTCACATTTTTTTCCTTCAATTTTCTTTTAAACTTCTATAGCAGTGGAGAGAGCAGTGGTTTTGTTAACCATTCTAGTTTTAAGTGAGTCACACACATACTCAAACCTTTACTTAAGATCTTTGTTCAGTGACTCTAAGGGCACTTTAAAGCATTAATGTCATAAATTTTAAATCCTATTTGTTTCTTCTTTTTCCCACCCTACCCCTATTAATCCCCTTAAATCAATAACCCAAGCCAGAACATAGGGGGCATTTTCAGCTCCTTCTAGTTACTCAACACCTACTTCATCCAATTCTTTTTTTTTTTTTTAAAGATTTATTTATTTATGCATACAAGCTGGAGTACAGGCCAGAGGCGTGGGGCAGCGATAGGGTTCACCAGAGACAGAGTGAGGAGCAAAATAGGCAGATCGACGGAAATAACACTGCTGAGGGGAGCAGTAGGCAAGGCAGGAGAGGTTTGCTGCACCATATGGGAATCTCCCCGGCCGACAGCTCCACAGCGCAGCCCTAACCACTGGGCCACCAGGGACGCCCCTCATCCAATTCTTATCTTTAAGTTGTGTTTCCTAAAAAATGCCCTGAGTTTATATGATTCCATCCTCTCATTTTTCGTGGCCCATGCTACTACCTCTGGATCACTATAGACTTTTCCAGATGTTCTTAGGAAGCCCTGCTCTGCTTGGAATCCACTCAAGAGCAGGAGGCCAATTGCAGCTGGAAATTTCCCTCAGTCATAGCTTAAAGTTGTCTGGTGCAATGTGATGATTTTAGGAAAAACTGCAAAAGCCATTCCACTAAAGAGCAGCATGTTTGCAAGTATAGACTAGAAAATCATTTCCATTTAGTAAGCCTAATTTAATTAAGTGACAACTTTTAAGTTATGAAAGCTTTTCCCGCCGAGTCAGGGTTTTTTGCTTCTTAACTACAGCAGAGCAGGTAGTTGAAGTTGTGACTGGCTCCAAAGACTGCTATGTGCTTGGCTGCGTCCAAATTCAGAATATCATTGTGCTGGAACAGACGGGCAGAGGGTATTTTGTTAAACTCTCATTAAAACACTATGTTAGACTTCTTTTTTTCAATTAAGATATTTAAACTTTAGATTCCTTAGAAATACATACTTTAAAGCTATCAATTCTCTGTATTTCTTATAGAAAAGGATATTCATAAATATCACCAAACTATAAAGAAGAAAAGATTTTTGAGAAGTAATGTTTCCTGGGATTAATGATGATGTTTCTAAAGGAAAAGGTACATTAGTGAGACTGAAGAAGAGTTTGCAATAAGTGTGATTTACTTTATCTCAATTCCTGGTAATCCCCAAGGATTTGGTGAATTAAAATGCCCTAAATTTCTTATCAGATAATGTAAACACTGAATATAGTCATTAATAATATTAGTATTACTCCTAAAATTTAGAGTTGGGATTAGAACAGTTTTGGTTCCTTTTCATCCTGTATCCTCCAGTAGACTGGAATTTTCACAAAAGTCTCTGTCAGTCTTGTTCAGACTGTGTCTCTAGTTCCCTGCAAGCACAGTCTAACTTTGCTAAGTTACCATTTGCATGCCAAAGAATGATTATTTTGTGTTGCATACTCTTCTCAGGAGATACAGCAGGGAGAAATTTGATCTTGAACCTAAATAAAAGTTAAAATACTGTAAAATATATTTTTCTAACTCACCTGATTTATGAAATTATCATACTGTGTACCTTGTAGCATGACTTTCAGTAGAAAACCTATCTTGTCTTTTCTCATATTTACCATCTTATCTCCCTTAATACACCCTTAATACCCTCTTATCACCCTTAATACACATATTCCAAAGGCTTTTTTTAAAAAATATTAATATTGCATTATAACATTATGTAAGTTTCAGGAGTACATCATTATAAATCAATATCTGTGTATACTACATTAACTTCACCACTAAAATTCCTATTCTGTTCACCATAAAATTGACCCCTTTTATCCAGTTACCCACCTTCATTCCCCCTGAACTTTCTGCTCATCACTAATTTGTTCATATAGTCTTAAAGTTTACTTTGGGTTTATTTTATCAATTCATTTTGTTTTATTTTATGTACCAGATATGAGGAAAATCATATGGTGTTTGTCTTTCTCTGTCTGACTTATTTCACTAGGCATAATACCCTCTAAGACAATCTATGTTGTTGCAAATGGCAGGATTTCATCTTCTTTATAGCTGAGTAATATTCTATTATGTATATATACTGTCTCCTTATTTAGCTATAGATGGGCACTTAGGTCATTTCCATAACTTAGCTATTATTAAGTAATGCTGCAATGAAAATGTCAGTGCATATATTTCCTTGAGTTAATGTTTTTGTATTCTTCAGGCAGATACCCAAAAGTGAATAATTGAAATGTGAGAAATTTCAATTTTTTAATTTTGGGGGACTCTCCACACTGCTTTCCATAATAGCTGCTCCAATTTACAACCCCTCATCAGTGGACAATGGTTCCCTTCTCTCTACATTCTCTCCAGCACTTGTTTATTGTCTTTTGAAGAATAGCCATTCTTGCATCCAAGGTCTTCATTAATGTGTATATTGTATGTATCTATGTGCGCACAGGCAACTTTCTCACAGCATATAATTGTCTCCAGGTGTCAAAAGAAATTAAAAAATAGTTTTCAAAACTATAGGTAAGGAATTGTGGTAAACACTGGGCTAGATGATCTGCATCAGTGTTGCCTCAAATGCTTGTCAGTGAGCTCTTTGTAACTGATCAGCACAGGATAAAGAGCCAGCACCAGAAAAGAAATCAGCTATGTCATTAAGCGCACAGTTCAGTTCATAGCTTTTTCCTGGTGAGACTTCCTCAATGAAGGAAGCAGCACACTGACTTTCATTCTCATGCAATGTCTTTATTTACTTCAGAGACTGACACTAATCCCTAACCACAAGTCATCATCAGAGTCTTGTTTAGTTCAAGGAATTTCCAAGTTGCCTTTTAGAGGTAGAATTTTTAGTTTGTTAAATGATTACTTCTTAAATAATCAATTAAATGTTTATATAGTAATTAATATAAAGCAATTCATTATTTATATAAAGAGGTGAATATGCTGATATGTCAAATAGTAACAATGCCATGAAAGAAATTAAAGGAGGTTTAAGAATTAGAGAAGGATAGGCGTTGCTTTTTCAGCCAAAATATTCATGATGGTTTCTGTGAGGAAGTGACACTTGCACTGTGAAAGAGAAAACTATGTAATTAAGCTAGGGAAGAGCATTCCAGAGAGACAGAAAAGTAGATTCAAAGAGCTTGAGGTGGGAGCAATTTTAGTATGCTTATAAAAGAAGCAAGGCATCCAGTGTACCTAGAGAGTCATGAATAAATAGGGAAGTGATTGTACAGGCCTCATAGAGTAGGGTGAGGACTTCGGCTTTTGTTTTCATTGAGATAGGGAACCATTGAAGGTTTGTAAACACAAAAGTGATGTAATTTGGACAGGCTTTAAAGGATCACTGTGAAAAAAGGGACAGCAGGGATGAATGAGATAGATGAGTCAAAGATGAGTCTGGTTTTTGATGAGCAACATTTATGGAGGTAGGGAAAACTGGAGAGGAACAGATTGAGGAAAGGAAAGCAGAACAAAGAGTCAGATTTAAGCCTGTGGATGTGAGATGCCTAATAGACATTCAAATGTGGCTGTAGAGAGAACAGTGTAATAGATAGATATATCTCAGTCCAGGAAGATGTTGGGACGGACATGTAATTTGAAAATTTTCCACATATAGGTGGTACTAGCTCAATGATGGTTCATCACTCAGGAAGTAAGTAAAGATAGAAAAGAGGTCTAATTACCAAACCAAGGGGCACTCCAACAGATAGAGGTCAGGAGGATGAGAAAATTCAGCAAAGGAGATAAAAGGAGATAAATGCTGGGAGTTAAGAAGTACACAAACAACAAGAACAAAAATGTATGAATTATGAATGCCAAGAGAAGAAAGACTTTTTGGGAAGAGGCAGTAATCATCTGTTTTAAATGCTATTGTAATATGAGGATTGTAAATTATCCTATCAGATTGGTCTTATGGAGGTCATTGGTGCCCATGATTAGACAGTTTCAGCTCTAATTCACTGCTTGATTAGGGAAGTTCTCTTGCAATTGGTTTTAGTCTTTTAATGAAATGAGCTCAAAGTTGTCTGATAAAAACTGAGGAGGAAGGGGCAGGGCTCTAGGGGCTTATGAATAGAGAAACTCTGAAGAGTGAATTAACTAGGAAAATACAGCATGATTGCCAAACCAAACTAAGAACTCACTTGTTGGTTAAGGTCATAGACTTAAAATGAGACCAGATGGCACCATTATATGCTTTTATTTGACCACATTTAGCTGTCCAGATAGTGAATAGGATTTAAGAAAGATAGGTGTTTTGCTAAGCAATTATAAAGAAATGAGGTGTTAAGAACTGGAAGTAAACATAAGGGAGTGATTATAATTATAATGGATAGACTTTAGGTAAAGATGAAAGTGAAGACATTAATGTGATGGGCAAAGAAAAGGTGACAATGTCAGAAGTCACAATAGCTTCAAAGGATTTTTGGAATGGAAATATTGACATTGTCAGTTGGAATGACATGAGATAATTACAAACTTGAGACTTTAGCGGTGGTTCTGTATCAGCAATGACAAAGTTTAGGATACAATTACAACAGAGAGTAACTTAGGGGGAGAGTATAAAGGACAAGATCATTGGATTGAGGAAACCATGAAACTGAGAAACTTGATGTTGGATGAATCATCTGTGAAGATAGTGAAATTATTAAGATCAATGATAGAATGGTGGCAAAGGGAAAAAAACGGTAAGAAAATATTCAATAAATTGTCAGCATTACTAGGAAAAAAGTAAATAATATAAGGAGGGTAGTGAGTTGTGTAGCGTAATGGCAGCCTTCTCAAAAGAACTAAGCTGGAGTTTAGGGAGTAGAAATAACAGTGATCTGGAAGCAACACGGAGGAGGAAGGACTATCTAACCTCCAAGTACCAAAGGGTAGGAAGAAAAACTTGAGAAGGCTGCAAGAGAAGCAGTCTTATCAATCAGGTTTCCAGCAGGACAAGAAAAAGAAACAAATCCAAAGGACACAAAAACACTAATCCGAAAGGATACATACACCCGTATGTTCATTGCCACAGTGTTCACAATAGCAAAGGTATGGAAGCAACCCATATATCCAAAAATAGATGACTGGATCAAGAAGATGTGGTGTATATACACAATGGAATACTATTCAGCATTCAAAGAAGATAAACACATGCAATTTGCAGCGACATGGATGGAATTAGAGGGGATCATACTCAGAGAAACAAGCCAGAAAGAAAGAGAAAAATATCGAATGGTTTCACTTATAACAGGGCTATAGGGAAACCAAATAGGAGATAGACACTTGGGGTGGGGTGGGGAGAGGAGGAGGATAAGGGCACAAAATGGAGTAGAAAAGAACACAAGGGACCACAGAGACAGATCACGGGCGAATTGGTGGTGGGTTACCCAAGGGGAATACAAAAAGATATAAATAACAATAAAAATATATATTTAAAAAATAAAAGAAATGTTAACATTTGGAAAGTCTGAATGAACAATAAAAAAAAAAAAAAGAAAAAGAAACAAATGACTGGAGAAGATATAGGAGAATGTCCTAGTGACAGACCCTGAGTTCAAAGAGCATGCTGGAAAGGTGGCCCATATGAGGCGGGAGGTGGCAAAGCCCACACCTTCAATTAGATTAGGGAATAAGCAGAGCCTTTTGGAATGTAAATCTGGGAGAGTATAGGTGATGATGATGGCTGGTGTAATGGACTCAAGCTCATGATTAAGTTACACAAGAATGAAATGTTACAGGCTCATTCTGTCGGGTCTTTGACAGAGTGAGATACTCAGTACTAAATCTAGCTACTAGTTGGGATAGGTCCCTTTGGTGATTATCATGATGAGGTGGGAAGAGGCAAAGGAGTGAGAGTGGAAATTACACCAGAAGTCTGGAGCACTCTCAGGTCTCTTTGGATGCCAAAGAGAGTGGTCTGTCAGGGGCTGCAGAGTTCTAGGGATTTTGCCTCAGTTCTTTCAAGGATACCTCAAAGCTTCCAGCAACCATACTCCTTGAATTGTCCATTACCTTATTTAGTTTGTAAAATCACCATCCTGTGATTGGGGTCTTTTCAGAATTACTAGGTTAGTTGGATGTTTCAACAAATACTGTTTTCATGGAGAGCACTTTAAATTTACATTGGAAAAGAACTGGTGCTATCCACTCCACAGAAACAAGGCTGACAGCACTTAAATAGCTTTGGCTATCTCTTGGGGCGATCACAGTTGGTGGGAAATCAACAACATTAGCATGGAATGTAACTTGAAAATGATATTTTTCTTTGCTCTCCATTAGACTTTTTGGACTTAGGAAACAAACTACCAGGAGGTAATTAATGTATAAGAAGAATGGGTTTTTGCTTCAGCTAATGATTTGCTTGCCATTTTTTTCAGCAGTATAACCAAATCTATAGGTCACTATTACTTACCTATTGTAAGTTAGCTTTTTTGCTTTCAAAGTAGTCATTGAAAAAGTAGTCATTGAAAAAACGCCCAATTGATGATTTTTATGTAGGTAAAACATGTTTTTGATGACAGTATTTCCAACTACTGCTAAAAAGCTTTATCCTTACAGGTTATGGGAAAATGGCCTCACTTGGTAGTCTTAAAGTCTGATTAGTTTTCTTGCTCCCCTGGGTTCATTTTTGAGTTATAAAATAAAACTTGTAGGATAAAGTGTACTTTTTTTCCTATTGCAATCTAACCAATGTCAGAATTGTCCTTAACAAATGTATAATACGTTGATCTATTTGATGACATTTGGGTCTAAAATTACTTATTGAAAATAGAAAGTCCTTGTTTTGGAGGTTTCTGATTTAATTATTTTCTTTCAAGAGAGAAAAGAAGGCAAATTCAGAATTTGGAGAGAATTATAGATTTTTGTTTTGACCTGTTCCTGACTCAAAATGTTTGTATCATGAATAACTCCCTAGACAAGAGAAGACTTTTAAAAAAGGAACAAATATTTAGTTAAGTTTGAATCAGGCACCAATTTATATACCAGGCACTAAGAGAGAGACGTAAAAATCAAAAAAGATCTTGTCTCAAACATGGAATGGTTTAGCAGTGGAGATAGACATACAAACTCAACCCTATGGAGTTCCATTAAACATAATGAATTTTGGAAGATGATTAAGAATTGTGTCACATATTTTGGACAGCAGATAGGTAGGGGTCATCAAAGAGGAAATGTAAAGATGAGGCAACAGCTTGAGTAAATGATTAGACTCATGAATATGGTAGCCTTTGGGACCTTGAAGAGGCAGGAGGGGCAGAAAGAAAACCAGTAGTGAATTGGGTTCTTCCATTACATAAAAGATCCTGACTGAGAGTCCAGCACCCTTTCTTTGGCAAGTTCAGGGAAAATGAAAAAGTGTATATATGTTTCCAAAACATTGTGGAGAGTACTCATTTTTATATGTTACTTGGAGGCATTGAAAAATTAGTGGCTATACTGAAATAATGTGGAGTTGGACTATTTTTCTATTCATCTAAATATTTCATCTGTTGGATCTCTTCATACAGGAAGACTTTACACCTGCTCACAGTAGTGCTTTTCTTTTCTTTTTCTTCTAATATATATTTTTATTGTTATTTATATCTTTTACATTTTGTATTCCCCTTGGGTAACCCACCACCAATTCACCCATGATCCATCTCCGTGGTCCCTTGTGTTCTTCTCTACTCCATTTTGTTCCCTTATCCTCTCCTCCCCCCACCCCCCCAAGTGTCTATCTCCTATTTGGTTTCCCTATAGTCCTGTTATAAGTGAAACCATTCGATATTTTTCTCTTTCTTTGTGGCTTATTTCTCTGAGTATGAGCCCCTCTAATTCCATCCATGTCGCTGCAAATTGCATGTGTTTATCTTCTTTGAATGCTGAATAGTATTCCATTGTGTATATGTACCACATCTTCTTGATCCAGTCATCTATTTTTGGACATTTGGGTTGCTTCCATACATTTGCTATTGTGAACAGTGCTGCAATGAACATATGGGTGCATGTATCCTTTTGGATTAGTGTTTTTGTGTACTTTGGGTAGATTCCCAAAAGTGGTATTGCTGGGTTGTATGGAACCTCTATGTTTAGTAGTTTGAGGAATCGCCATACAGCTTTCCATAGCGGTTGGACCAGTTCACATTCCCACCAGCAGTGTAGAAGAGTTCCTTTTTCTCCACATCCTTTCCAGCATTTGTTGTTGCCTGTATTTTTAATGTGTGCCATCCTCACAGGTGTGAGGTGGTATCTCATAGTGGTTTTGATTTGCATTTCCTTGATTATAAGTGATGTTGAGCATTTTTTCATGTCCCGAAAGCAATTTACAGATTCAACACTATTCCAATAAAAATCTCAATGACATTCTTCAAAGAAATAGATCAAATACTGATGAAATTCATATGGAACCACAAAAAGCCCCACATAGTTAAAGCCCTCCTGACAAAAAAGAAAGAAAATGGAGGAATTTCATTCCCTGACCTCAAACTATACTACAAAGCTATAATAACTAAAACAGCATGGTACGGGAACAAAAACATGCACAAAGCCCAATGGAACCGAATAGAATACCCAA